>JANHFR010006100.1:41540-57471 GCA_032468015.1 Mimophis mahfalensis
CAGAGATGAGCACTGCCCCCTAGAGTCGAGAACAACTAGCACATATGTGCGAGGGGAACCTTTACCTTTACCTTTATAGTCACTCCCAATGATAACTATTTTAAAAAAAATTAAAGCTTGTCTTAGTTCAGTTTCTAATACAGAAATAAGATCACCTCCTAAGCCTGTTGGCTTAATTCATGCTTGTGATTTATTTTGCTTAATACTGTGTGAATTCAGCTATTGTGATCCAAAAACTGATTTGCAGAGCTTAATGCAACTAATTCTGGTTCATTCAATAAGACACAGTACATAAACCATGGCTTAGCTTGGGTTACGAAAAGCCAACCATTGCCTGTGGATTTATCGTAGTGGAATTAGATTTCAATAATTTCATAGGAATTTCCATGGTGACACCTGCATTTTCATTTTAGCCATGCTACCATACTAGTCTTTCCCGATTGCATTGGTTCGTTCCCATCTAATAACTTCATGCTATGAATTGATACCTAAAAGTTCTTTGGAAAGGAAAATACAGAGGGGTGTGTTTTTGAAATGTAGAAAAGCTATTTATTCCTGTCCATTAAATTCTGAACTTTAAATCAAACTGGTTGAAATAATTTATTGTGTCCTATCAAGTATTTCTGCATGCATTGCTGAACTTTCCAATTTATTTGCAGCAATAACTTCTTAAACTACATTACACTCCACTCAATAAGCACCTGCTCTGAATTTTAGGATATGTTTGCCAGGCTGCATTCACAATTACTGGAGAGAAGTAAAAATCCCCTGCCCCTCTCTTACTAATATTTCAGGTGCCTTGATTCTTTTAGAGAATCAAGGCAATCACTACATTCTCCTAGTGCAGAAACCAGCATTTTCCAGTCACACTCTAGAAGCTAATCTGAGGATGTCCCATGGACACGCAGCCATGCAAGATGTGGACTTATTAAAAGGTCTATTTTATTTCTGGCAAGGTTCAATAATGTCCACAATAATGTCCACAATGCTGGAACCAAAGCATCATGTTCCATATATGGTCTATAGGTCAATAATCGTGCATATTTTCTAATGCACAGACTCTTGTTAAAAAAAAGATTTAGATAGAATTAGATATTACTAGATGTGTATTAAAAGGATAGAGGAAACATTTTATCAATACTTTGCCAATAAATATTTCTTTGTTAGAAAAAATAAAGTAATACCTGGATCACTGTATTATATTAAGATAAATCTACCGTATATTTTGGACCATAAGACTCACTTTTTTCCCCAAAAAAGTGGGGGGGGAAATGAGGGTGCGTCTTATGGTCCGAATGCTGTCCAGTGCGTGCACGAGCGGGGGCAAGCCAAACTGGCTCTCTCAGAACGACAGAGCTAAATATTTTAGTATACTGGTACTATTTGGTTCAGAATATTTTTTTTTCTTTTCCTGCTCTAAAAACTTATGGTCAGGTGTGTCTTATGGTCCAAAAAATACGGGTATGTCATTTTCAGTTCTGCAAATTTTCAGCTGCAATAACATGTAAAGGAACTACTCTTGTTTACACACTGAAGCTGATGCATCACATTTTAATTCTGCCAAATATTGGCAGGAATAAACCAGATTAGCAAAACTCTCCACATGCTTAATTTGTAGACACTAGACATATTGCTGAATTTTTTTTTTTTTTAAAGTGTCATTTCCCTCCTCCCCCCATTCAGATTGGTTCTGCTGAATTCTTTGATGAATTTTGTTCCACTCTCCAGGAAGCTTACAATAAAATATGTTTCTGAAGCTGAATGGAAACTAAGCAAATGAAGTTTAGTGGCCAAATAACTTGATATATATTTATTACAAGAAATTTCTAAAATGATTGAAATAGATGAGAAGTGAAAGACTAGCTAATTGTTGCCAGTTTTTCATTTCAATGTAATTGTTGTCTTCTACTATTAGCTTTGGTAATTTGATTTGAATGATGCTTGCCATGGATATTTTAAGTGGTTGTATGGAATTTTGTTTTTGTTTTGCCTGCACCGCTGCAAAGTATTCTGGAACTTTAGTAATTCAGTAACAAATACAATTAATGACCAAACCCCCAGAGAATATCAAGACTCACATAATTTGGGTGTGTCCTACAGCTGTTCCGCCTTGTTAGTATGGTTTTGAAAAAGGAAATTTTAAAGATATAATAGTGCTGTTTAACTACAGATCAAAAATACAGAATTTTATTGAATAAGTTTGGATTTATCATGCATATAGCATAGCAAAATAAGCCTGTTTTGTTTTGAAACAAATATACTGTTACTCTGAGTTTCAAACAATGAAAAAACATTTGCATCCTGTATGTGAAATGCAACTTTATTAATATAATGGAAAGGTAGACCAATATAAATTTATGTAATGTTTTTATTGTTTAGAAATGGAATAATTTTATATGCCTAAGGTATGATTATTGATATTTTTGTTTTTTTAGTTGCTTGTTTCCTCTTCCTAAACAATAAACACAAACACAATTTCTGAACCATTGTCAAAGATAACCTCTGAAGAATTTGTATGCAAAAACAGTGCATAAAAAACCTTTTAGAAATCCTGAAGCAGAAATTCAGTAAGTGAACAAACAAACTGTTATCAAAATTACTTACAGCACTATTGCCGCCTTGAATATGTTGACATTTTGGTAATCCCAACATCACTGCAGGAAACAATTTGATGAAAATGCTTGCATACTGCAGCTTTAGAATGTGCTAATCCTTCCAGGGGAACAACAGGGAATGGCATCACCAATATTAACCTAATTTAAGGAACTTGTTAACTGTTAATAGGATCCATTACAGAAGGAGAAGCAAGAGTCACAGCTTTCAATTTTCTCCAGAAATGCCTTTTTTTCTTCACTAGCCATCAATAAACAGAAGGACAAAAAAGACTGTGTAATATTGCCTTGGCTGATTCCCCACACTTTGCCTTAATCAAATATACTAGCTGGAATTATGAACATTAAGCATTGACTTCTCCACTGAACTAGAACTGGTTGGGGAATTCTGGGAGTTGAAGTTTGTATATCTCATAAATATTGAGGATGAGAAACACGGACATAAACACCACTAACTTAAAAAAAGATTTCTCTGAATGAAATCTTACTGGACTTTTGAATGAAAAACCCTGAGTTGTGAATAGAAGAGAAATTGGCAGCCAACTTGTAAAAATCAAAATAAGATTCTATTTAAGGATACCCATGTGAGAATATTTATCACAGAGCAAAAATAAACTGTAAGTACAGATTAAGCATCTCTCATCAAAAACTGATGATAAATTCCTGCAGGGATAAAAGTTGTGGATAGAAACTCACTGGTTGACTTTAGGGCAGGATTATTGTGGGGACAAAATGTAGACTGTTCTCCTATGCTCTATAAGCTCCCCTGAGCTTTTGAAGATATAAATCTAACCATTAAATAAAAATGAAAAGGCAACTTAAAATGAATCTTCCTGAGATTGCTTCATTTCCAAATGTAAATAGGGAGCTCATCTGATTAAATAGTCCTTCACATCAAGACACTAGCATAATGGAGAAGATTCCAGCTGGCCTCTCTTGCTGACATATTATCTCATTTTCTATAGAGAAGTAAATTCTTAGCTCTTAATAATTTCTGACTTAACCAATATTAACATTCAAAACAAGCATTCTGTGCCTGCATTTTAAAATGATATAATCCTAGGTATGATCAACCTCTTTATGTCTCTGACATGTAAAAAGACTAAGGTATTACACAACATTCAGTCAAACTAATGAGCTTCAGTTCAAGGCTTCCAATTACTTCCCTGAGACACTTAAATTTTGTTCAGTTTTCACATTTAATATATAGCCTTTGTTTTCTCAATGTTTCAAACACATGCAGAAACCAGACTTGAATAAAAACTCATGACAAAATGGTTCTGCAAAGAAAGGCACAGCAAGCTGTCGATCTCTTTGGTTGTTTGGAACCATCCCAATCATCTAGCGTTCCAAAAATAATCCAGGATATTACTGCTGATGCAGCTGACTCGGTGTGAATTCTTTTACACTCCACCTCCTATTAAAAAAAAAAATATCTTGCTTTTGACAATCCAGTGAATTGGGCAGGTTGCCCAGCTTATAGTGCTGCTGACCTAGATTTGAGAAAGATTATGCATTTAATGAAGAATGAAAAATCATTATGGAATAATTCTTCAATGAAATTCTCTTCTGACTCTGAAAGCTAAATGTTAACCATTTTCTAATGAAAAGGAATGTAAACCTTTAGGAAAGGAAGTTATTTGATTCTTGGAGAATTTAGCAGCACTCAGATTTTCAACACTCAGATTTTCAAATATTGTCAAGAGTAGCTTTACAACCTTCATTCATGGTATGTATTTGGGAGGGGAAAAACATCCAAAGAAGTGCCACAACCAATTCATTAGACTAAAATCTGTCAAGTGGGAAAAATGAGATTTAACTATAATAAACATGAGGATTTCATCCAAAAGAGGATGTATGCACCACACAGATTACTCTAGATTTCTGCCCTGCACAAATCTTCTCTAAGGATTTATCCTCACAGTCTGCTTCAGAAGGGACATAATTCACTCACCATGAAGGACATATAGTATTTTCACAACTCAGTCTCTATCTGGGTAGCCAACCACTTCTGAAGTTGGATGAGCTGTTTTCCAGCACACAAGGAGGCTTCTATCTGACAGTTTTTAGAAGCTGCATCAGTTTTAGAAGACTTCATCTATATTCCTTCATCTTCTAAACTGCCATCTTCAAAAGGGGAGTTGAAGTGGGGATGTTTTGTTATTCAGTTAGAATTAACCATCTAGGCATAGCTGTTAGAAGTCAAGGTCAGGCCAAGGGGCCGTCTGGGTTTAAGTTGAGCAGTTTGAGCACCAAGTACTAGGTCCAGATTGGACAGGGTGATTGAAGACATGATCCAAGGGGGATGGGTGTAATTCTCTTTTGAGAGGAATCGAAAGTGATGTGTCAGACTTGGAATTATGGCAGCATGCCAACATGAAGTCTCCAATAAAAGTATAACTTGGATTACCAGTACTCCTGAGTTTCTGAGTTCTTGCTGGAGATGGAGAACCATCATTGGATTCCTGATACTATCATTTTATGCCAACACTAAAAGCCCCTGCAATTAGATGATCTTCTGAGCTCCAACTGGCCCCACTGATTCTGTGCTTCTATGCTTGCTTCTATCATGATAAAAATATTAACAAGAAAGTATCATCAAAAGGCAAAATCCTTGTATTACATTTCTGCTTTACCTTTACTTCTCCCAATATTGCCACATCCTATAGCATCCTATTTCCCAAAAAGTAAAATCAGGATTTTAAGGGGAAATCCCCAGTCAAATATTCAAAGGATATAGTCCAATTGGTAAAACTGGTTATGGCTCACTGGAGTAATAACATGGGGGGGGGGGGGAATCCAGATAAGGGAAAGCTGACCAAGAAACTAACCAAAGCAAATGTTCTTTATAAAAATCTTACTGATTTTAGTAATCATAGCCAACCAAGGCAGCACAATCTGCAAGCATTATGATGGCAATTCCTAACAGAAATATTTTTTTAAATGATAAAATATTTTTTCTATTGTAATAATACTTATTCCAATAGAAGAGAACATTAATACATAATGCTTACTTTACTTGAATAATTGTTATTTTAAGGAGAGGCTTTAACAAGCGATATGAAGGTAAAGAAATAACATTTAGAAAACTCAGTTGGCATCTATGCAACTGCAAAATATTCTGTCCATAGTTTTGTGCTTTGGTATTATGACCTATTCTGCAAATATAAAAGACTAGCTATTGCTGCCTAAAGTATTATAGACTTAATCCTCTGAAATGCAGACAAATTATTGCTCCCGGCTATTTAAATTCACACTTCTAATGCAATAATTCTATTTGGACTGACAGAGATTTTTGCACTACAAAATTAAGTCTCTATAAAATCTGGCTATGTTTATTCACAAATTAAAGGTCTAGATGAACATGAAGTTCCATTATTTTGCCATTTGCTAAGCTATTGCCTCATCTCAGCTAGGAATGTCTCTAAGTACCCATAAGTGAGAAGGGAACTGTCTTCCATTATTATTAGCAACGGGATTTTTTCAATATTATCAATATTGTGCACTACTGACAAAGCAAAAAGTGGAGGTAAATATTTGCAGCCTTGCTAGCTTTTTAAATAGGATGCAAAAAGAAAGCTGGATCTACCCAGGGATGCTATTGGGGGTGGGGGCATTTTTAGTTTAGTTTTGTTTTTTGCGTTCCTGGATGAAATAAAGACCAAATAAGCAAAATTTTGAAAGAAATCAAAAATGAGCATGGAGATTTTCATAAAATATAATTTCTTACAGGGGACACAATCAGATTTCTCCATCCAGCATTTTATCTTTGGGACTTTGCAGACAGAACACACAAAATGAGTGATAGTGGTGATATCCAGATAGTGGCAGAAATCCTCCATATACCGGTTCACTGGAGGATAACTCCCAACAGGAAGTGTCTTCATCTTCTGAGAACCATTTGGTTGGTCATTGTGAGAAACAAAATCTGGACCAAGAACAGCCTTAGCGAGTTTCTGTGGGGCTCTTTTTATAGTTCCTAAATTCTCTTCCTGTTTGTTTTTTTTTTAATTTTATTTTATTTTATTTTATTTCAATTCAATTTATATGCCGCCCTTCTCCGGAGACTCAGGAGGGCTTATAACCTCTTGAAACATATACATATATAATATATACAACATCTAGAAGCATATGCATATATAATGCATTTTTATAGCAATAGCCTTCATTCTTTTGTATATACCTGCTTATTAGGGCATTCGGGGGGGGCCAAGTGGTGTTTTACAAAGTCAGCTTATTGCCCCCAACAATCTGGGTCCTCAGTTTACCTACCTCGGAAGGATGGAAGGATGAGTCAACCTTGAACCTGGTGAGATCTGAACTCGCCTTAATTGCAGGCAGCTGGCAGCTAAGTGCTACATAACAGCACTTTAGTCCGCTGTACCACTGAGGCTCATATTGTTGACATATTGAGACTAAACGTTTTGTGTTAAAGTAATGTTCCACACTTCAGTGATAACTATGATCTAGTCAAATGTACTCTTGTTCCAGGTTAAACGTTCAATTTTCTATATAAAATATGTTGGCTGAATAATTTCATGTCTAAGGATCAGTCAGATCACAAAACAATAAACAAGCATTTGGTTCACATATACTCAAACTTCAAAGTCCACACAAAGATACATGTGCACCACATATTTAAGAAATACTAAAAGCTATGCTTTTATTACATCCCATGGATTTTTTTCATGTTTACTGTTGCCATACCTTCAAATATACAAGTGAAGTGCATTTTAAATAAGAAATAAGTGCAACATCTAAAACATATATTGCTGTCTAGGTTTATAAAGGACTTTTGCTGACAAGTTATTAGAGCTAATGAAATTTCTACACTGGTCTCAGCAGGAGTCAACAAAAAGGCTAAATCAGCTGGATTCACAAATGATGAATGGACAATAACATAGACTTGATCATTCTTCCAATAATGCTACACAATTCTCATAACTGTGTAGTGGCAACAATGTAGTCAAAAGTCTCTAGTTATTCTAAATATAGTAGGTCATAAATTTAAGTCATTGAAAATATTGTTATACTGTCTTTCCCTCTTAAGTGCTCCCCAGATGTGTTGGCTTATAACTTCCAGATTTCTAAATGAGTATAGCCAAAACTGTTATATGAACACACAACTTCTCAGAACGTTGGTTAATTAAACACTACCCAACGTTTTCCTTGGCCCATAAAAGGAGAATATGTAAAACACAGTATCTTGGACAACTGCAAAAAAATGGATCAGGGGAAAACAGGAGTGCAACACAGCTACATTATCCCTTTCAAGTAAAATCTGAAACCTATAAAGTCCCAGTTCTTGTGTCTTAACATGGGAGGGGAAGGAAAGAGTCTAAGTATTTTGATCAGTCAATGAGAAAACCAGATTGACTTAACCACTGTTTTACTGATTTAAGAACTGCAGTGATTAACTTAACAAAGATGGCAAGAAAAGTCGTAAAACAGAACAAAACTCATTTAACAATTTTCTCACTTAGCAACATAAATTTTGGGCTCAACTGTGGTTGTAAGTTGAGGACTACCTATAGCTGCCCATTTGAGGCAGGGCTCCTGACTTTTCATTCCCAAACAAGGCAAACATAAGAAAGCAATTTTAATCCTAGTTTTAACCATGGCTTGGGAGGAAAGATGCAGAACAAAAGTGTTTGCTAACATTCAGGCCCCAGGTTTTTATTTATTACAAGTACTTTGGCACTGTTACTATTTCATGCAAATAGGATACTTTTGATTGCCATAAGTTTTTAACAGGTTTTTTTAAACAAAACCTTTTAATGTTATAGTTATGAAATGTAGGTACTTCCAAGTCATTCTCACCGCATCATATTGTTCTTTTTTCTTCTGAGTATATTTTGAATCTATGTTTATGCATTAAGTGAATCTTTCTTAAATGGGGGATCCTCCAAATGACTATACTAAATGGAAATTCTGGAAATTCTCCTCTCAATGCATCCGAAGGATGCTAACTCAGAAGTAGCAGCACTATTTTTGGTGCTCTGTGCCTTCAGGCAGACTCTAACTGCTGACCCAGCAAACCTTATGATAAATGACTTGCTTTAATGTTGTAGTCACAGGTTGCAACCCAAAGGGACATTTCTTTAGATTCAACCCTTTTTTGTGTTTTCATTTACATATTTGGAGATACCGGCTCTTGGATGTTGATAAAAGAAATGATCAGATTTTCTGTGCAAACTTAGAGCATCCCATTCAGAAATGTGTATCTGTATTTTATTTCAAAGAGTGACATAAATAAACAGTGATAAGTAAAACTGAACAAACAAGTATCAGGGTACCTTCAAAAGCAGTATTTTAACTTGATGCTTGTTGATTTAAACCACCAAACACAATTGTTTCAAGTACGTGTGTAAATATTACCAACTGATAACATTTGGGCCTGACACCGCAAGCCAACTGATATTCTGTTTCATTCATCCAACCCACTGGCTTAACCACATTTACAAGGCTATGGAAGAGAGCAATGCTTAAAAGAGTCCCCAATGAAGCTCTTGGACTTGTTAAACATTTAATGCAATACCAGTAGTATTCCAATCCTGCTGCTTTGAAAGGCAAACTGCTGTGGGGGGTACATTTCACCAAACTGCTCAAAATCCAATCCAAATAAAGAACCAATTGTTCAGAGAATGACATTACATATGCAGAGCTCTTCTCATAATCCACAGAAAACCTCTCCCACAGTGTTTAATTTCTAAAATGAGAGATGCTATGGTTCATATCCTTGCCTTAAAACCATGTGTCCAACTTTGAAACTGCTTTCTGCAACTAGAGACAAAGGAGGTTTGCAATGGTTATTTACTGATTTAAGAGAGCTACATTTAATATATACCCAATGCCAGTATCTTTTTTTTTTTAAATTTTCTGTTTGGGTTTTTGAAGCCAGAATCTTCCAAACGTCTCATGTATATGCCAGAAAATAAAATAAATCACTGCCTCCTTGACTATAAACCTTCAACCAGACAGATACCGTTTCAAAGCTCCTAGATGTTAAAGCTCTAGAACAACTGGGGGAGGGGAGGAGAAAACCAAACTTCAGGGAGACATTATCTATCCTGTTCTCTACTGTTATTTAACATTTATGTGTTGTTCCCAATCTACACAATACAATTATTCAGAGCCTGGATTTAAAGAGTTAAGATTCTCTTATTCATTTAAGTGTTTGGCCAATTTTTTTCCACAGGAATTTTAATTGTTTTTATTTTCTTATTATTTCATTCTGGATCAGGGCTGTCAAACTTGCAGCCCATGGCCCAGATGTGTCATGCTCCAGCCACACCCGCTTTAGCAAAGGGCAGGGGAAGTCTCAATTTGTCACATGATAGCGTTGTGACACCACGAATTTGACACTCCTGTTCTAGATTATAAACTGCCATGGTGTCCTACTGGCAGAAAGGTAGGGTATAAACCAAAATAATAGTGCTACACAGAAGCATTAAAAATATAAGTCAACCCACAATACAAAGGTGTTCTGTTTCCCCCAACGGACACAATCCAAAGACAGTTCAGTTAAAGTAAACCACCACCTTTTATTTCCTTAAACAAAAAATGCTATTTAAAAAGTAGAACTGCTTTCCAAGCCAGAGTCCAGGAAGGGTGCCAAGAGGAATAAATGAGACCAAGGTAATTACCAAGGAATGTAGCCAAGTCCAAGATGACGAAGTCCACAGAAAGCTTATTCCAAAATGAGACAGACTAAGATTTCCAAAGAGTTGCTTTCTGCAAAGAGCTGTTCCCAGGCACAACCCTTTTAACCCCTCTAGGGTGTGGCCCAATTAGTGGTCAGCTGCAGTCCGACCTCTCCCCTTTTAGCACACTTTGTCCTCACTAGTCGTCGAGTTCTAGAATCAATTAAGGGCTCCTCCCCACTGCTGTCAGACTCCACCGGCTCCTGCTGGCTCATGGAGAACCAGCCTGTGCTGGCACATTGTCAGCAACTGATTCCTCCTCCAGCTCCAGCTCTCCTTCAGAGTTGGAATCGCTGCGGGGCCACAACAAAAGGGGAGAATCAACTCTAAGACCTCAGTGTCTTGAATTTGTAACAAGCTTAAACTGTAAATTCAAACTACAATATATTGCCCTTCACACAAAGGAAAAATTAATTAAACTGGGGGAAAGCAAAGCACTCTGCATGAAATCTCCTCATAGCAATAGCCAATACCATTTTCCTAACTGTGTGCGGTCTTTGGTGTTCTCTGAGCTTGGTTGTTTTCTTACAATCAAGCTCAGGGAGCACCAAAGACCCCACAGTTCAACGCTGAACTAAAATATTCTCTTCTATTGGTTTTAGCTGGGTATCACATATCTTCATGTGAACTGGCTCCTTGTTCCCCCTGAAGTAGACTCAACAGCAGACATTCCAAGACTTCTGTGCAGTGGCAAAACTGATTGCATGTTTGTGAGTGACATACATGAAATTTGCAATGTGTATGTATCCTAGGAAACAATGTATTCCCTGGGTTTCTGTGTCCTTATTAAATGACAATCTTTATAGTCCCAATGACAATGTGAAAGTTCTCACCTGAATAGTAAATATTTTTTGTGTTGTATAGCACTTGCCATTAAATTCGGAATTTGATGGTTGTTTGTATGGAATAATATAGTCTCAAAGTAGTATTCTATTATATTCAGTGTAGTTTAGCTAATTGCTAAAAATCAAAGTCATTTAAAAACAAGAAATTGCTTGTAATATGATCGAACTGAAAGGAAGAAATTAGAATTGCAATATATATAATTATACATAGTATATAGTAATGGTGTATTATAAAGGTAAGGAAAAGGAGTCTCTACAAATTTTGCTCTGCTAGATGTTGCTGACTATAAGGGATGTCACTCATCTCTGTTTCAAGAACTATCCAAGGCTGTCCAAAGACATTTCCGCAATCATGGGGCCAGCATGACATTGTGGAGTGCAGTTCCCTTCCCACCAAAGTGATACCCATTTATCTACTTGCATTTGCATGCTTTCAAACCGCTAGATGGGCAGAAGCTAGAAGACAAGCATTCTCCCTTCTGCATGACACTCAAGTTACAGTCCTCACACTATAACGATTATTATATATTGAAAGGTATAACATGAAAGCTGTTACTCCTGTATTCTACATTCCATGAGATGAAGATGCGTTAATTTTCCAGATAGGGGCAAAGCAGGACCTTGTTACCCATTCGAAGTAAATTAAATTTGCCATATACACCAATGCTATACATTTCTACCAATGTTAGGTATTTCAGTTACAATATAGTATACACAAGCTGTGACTTTCTGACAATGTTTGTTTTCACTACCTATAGCCCCGAGATCATCTTTACTGCAGACATTTATGCTAGTACTTCAGTCATCTCCAACTTAGTGTGTTCCAGATGCTGGCTCAAAAATCCAAGAATTGCAGTATCAAAATATTTGGAAGAAGTAGCTTTGGAAAACTAGGTCTGACAAATTCCCCATCTTATGCAATCAACACAGCATTGAGAGCAACTTGGGTTAACTCCAATTCTAACTTTAATCCAAAAATCCATCCTCTTTAACTTAACCTCTGGTAATTTTGTTTTTAATTTCAAACTTCTTAACCTACATTTCATAATTAAAAACAAATCCCAAAATGCTATCAAAGTCAGGCTGTCTAATTGCATTAGAAATTATGATAAAATATGATGTCAGTGTCACAGAGAAATGGCTAGAGAAAAGACATTGTGGCAGAAATGTCATTAAACTAAATTATAGGACAATAAACTACAGAATAAAACTAAGCTTGTTTTTAAAATGTAAAATTATACCGGCAAAATGCTGAACTGAGCAAGTGATGTTCTCAGTGGCCATCATGATCATTATTAACTGTAACATGAATTAAAAAGAAGCCTGCATTAACAGATATTTACCATGCAGAAAATTTAAGTCTGCAATCCTATTATCTAGATTGAAAGATTCATAGGAATGGTGGAACCAACCATGAAATAAAAAGATCTCTGCTACCTGCAAGAAAGACTGTGATAACACAAAGTATTAAAATGCACAATCATAATATCAGGAAAAGTACACACTGTCAAGGCCATTTGCAAAACACAGTTTAGGAAGCTGGAGATTTTTTTTAAAAGCTGAAGAAAAAGGTATATCTTTGAATTATGGGGAAAAATGCTAAGAACACCAAGGCCTGTGAATGAGTATCATGGAACCCAGATTATATAAACCCAGTTTGTTCATGGATTGCCTTAAAAACAAAGCTACAATGAAAGAGAGAAGATCCTGGTAGGCTATAGCAATTGAAGGCTACAGCAAGGCAGTCAACAGAAAACAATGTCTATATATTATCTATATCTATAAAACAGAGTATGGGTGGTTGGTTGGTTGGCCAGCCGGCCAGCCGGCTGGCATGGAGCCATAGAGATACTAATCTACAATTTACAGACATGTCCCAGACCTTGCCCCTCAGGCTTCTCCAGGTCCAGGTCCAGGTCCAGATCCAGATCTAGATCTAGGCCGGGATGATATGGAGGGGGTGTGGAGCCATAGAGATACTAATCTACAGTTTACAGATGTGCCCCAGACCTTCCCCTCAGAGGCTTCTCCAGGCAACTATACCCGGGCAAAGCTGGGTAATCAGCTAGTCACTGATAAAACAAGCATGGCCTTACAAGAATAGAAGGAAGCAGTTACTGAAGTACAATCCTTAAAAAATGATGGCCTCCAACTCACAAAAGCAATTGAGCAACAATGTCCTCCACCGAACTCAAATGAACACACTTCTGAGTGGGCATAAATAGGATCACCTTACAAAGCATTTCTGTCATGACAAATAGTTCTTGGCTTAAGACCACAACTGAGCCCAAAATTTCCCATGCTAAGCAAGGCAGTTAAGTGAGCCTTGCTCCATTTTACAACCTTTTTTCACGGTTGTTAAGTAAATCATGCAGTTGTTAAGCAAATCTGTCTTTCTCCATTGATTTTGCTTGTCGAAACCTGGCTGGAAAGGTTACAAATGGTGATTACATGACCCTGGGCCAGTGCAACTGTCATAAATACTTGCCAGTTGCCAACCACCCAAATTTTGATCATGTGACCACGGGGATGCTGCAATGCTTCTAAGTATGAAAACTGGTCATAAGTCACATTTTTCAGTGTCACTCTAACTTTGAGCAGTCACTAAACAACGCTTGTAAATACAAAACCACCTATGTACCTAAACCATGTACTGAACATATTGTATGGTTTTTGTGCAGATTTACACATTTTAAAATCTCAAATAAATATCTCTTCTATGCATTTTGAATATTAAAATTTACAAATGTTCAATGGTTTTTGTTCCACAAGTGCTGTTATACCGTGATTACTATAACATGCGGTCTATGAATTTACAGTAATCTTTTTCATTAAGCTGCAAACTTTTTTCAGCTGCATCAGTCCAGACTGCAGGAATGAACTAAAATACATTCAGTAGACCATTTCCACCCAGAACCACACTGACTAAATGAAAATTAGTCCTTTATCATTTGATTTCTATAGATCAGGGGTGTCAAACTTGCAATGTCACATTGTCATCACATGACGTAGTGCGACTGTCCCCCTTCGCTAAAATGGGGGTGGGCGTGGCCAGTGCACCATGCATCTGGCCCCTGGGCTGTGAGTTTGATGCCCATGATATAGATCAAAAGAATATAACTGTAACTGCTTAGCATTCATACTATCAGGATTATGGAAATAACTAAACACCACTGTTGGAAGTGGGGCAAAATTTAAGGAGGGAAGCTCTTGCAGATAAAGAGCTGTAAGACTTGCCAATGGCAGGTTCCACAAATCAGCATAACTTGCAAAAGTGTGGTTTCCATTCAAAGAAAAAACTGTGAGAAATGGTAACTTGTCCAGGGTTATTAACCACAACCATTCATATTGACAGCATTTCTGGCAAATTCTTTCTCTCTCTCTTGGGCCATGCAACAATCACTCACATATGTAATAAATATGAGTTATTCATAGCAGATAAAGCCTACTACGGTTCTGGATAGGGCTTAGGAGACCTATGGATTTCTGGTCCCTGTAGAATTACAATTCCTTTTGTTGGTGCCCCTGGGAGTTGTAGTTCACAACCCTTCCGCCCTTGATCTTTGGGATCCACATTGCAATGTGAATTCCTACAGGATTCCTAATCCTAAAGGATATTTATAAAGAAAAACGAAAGATACGCCCAACATTTCAAGCTTTGGACCACCTGTGCTCTAAGGGCTACGTTCTTAGTGACTGGGGATCCACCATCCTGCTGCTTTTTACCATCTGCCAATGGGTCCTTCGGACCTGGCGTTGAGTAATCAACTCGGTTTCTCAATCTTCAAGATCTCGGAAATGCTCCGCCTTGCACTCCGACCCAGCTGGAACGCTCATCAGTTCGCTCCAGGCTGTTCTTGCAAAACCGAGAAGGTCCACTCCGTCCATTTCCCCCTCCCCCCATATACATATACACGCCTTGAGTTCAGCCTTCCCGTGCACACGAGCGACCCTTCCCGCTCCTCGCAGGCAGCCCAAGACGGGACGAGCCAAGACAGGGCGGCAGGCCCGGCTCCCTCCCCGTCCCGGCTCCACTCACCTTGGGACTGTAGGGCCCCGGGATCAACAGCTTGAGTGCCTGTCTCTTCAGCTCCACCAAGCGGGCGTTGCAGTTCTCACACCACACGCCGCGATCGGAGCCCGGGGAGGAGCCTCCGCCGCTGCCGGAACCGGGCGAGCCGGTGCCGAAGCCGGGTGAGCCTCCTAAAGAGCCCGGAGAGCTGGTGCCGATCCCCGGGGAGGCGGGACCCGGAGAGCCGGTGAAGGACCCAGGCGAGGAGGTTCCCGATCCAGGCGAAGGGGTGCCGGAGGAGCCCACCACAGAGCCGGCTCCTTCTGGGGCGGGGCGGCTGCTGGACCGGGACTCCTCGTAAGCTTTCCTGTACCAGCTTTCCGGCGAGAAGGGCGCCGCGGGTTTGGTGGGGGAGCAGGAGTCGTTCACCTGAGCGGAGAAGGAAAGGGGGAGCAGGTTAAGGAGGGGAAAGCGGACGGCCAAGGGCATCTATCGATTAATCAGACCCGCACTGAGATTAGCAATCACAATAGCCCAAAGCAGGAGAAAACGCCCCACCTCTCCCCTTCTCTGATTTCCACTCAAGGAGACCCAGGGGCGATTTTTCCCCGGGAAACGGGGAGGGAGGCGTCCTATGCATACACGTTCCCAAGGAGCCCAGATGAGAGTGATAACTCGCCTCTCTTTCCCCTTTACTTCCTTCGTCCGAGGCAGGACGGACTGGAGCTACTTTACCCTTGAAGGAAAGGCACCCCAGGT
>JANHFR010006101.1:22936-34659 GCA_032468015.1 Mimophis mahfalensis
GGCGGCACCCGAAGGAGGCCCTCCCTATGGGAACGGACTGGGCGGTGGGAAGATGTCGCTGGTAGCAGGTGTTCCTGTAAATAACCCGGACCCAAGCCATTTAGGGCTTTATAGGTAAGAACCAGCAACTAGATGTTTTTATTTTAATAAGCCTCTGCCTCCTTTGAAAATAATTTGTAACAGATCATTTGAAATGGCTAGGAGTGAAGATGGAACATTTTTTAAATCCACCACACATTTTTCATGTTTCTACATGACCTAAAACAAGAAATGGCTGCTTTAAATATATGTTATGTGTCTACTCTTATACATTCCAAAGCATCTTTTCCAAATTCCAAATTATTTTCCTAACTTGCACATTTCTATCAATAAATGATGAAAGGAGAACAGTATATCCCCAATTTGCTATTGGGATTTTTTTTTTTTACATTTTTTAAAATTTTGCCAGTATATCTTATGTCCAATACCTTTTCTAATTCTCGTTTTGATGAATTTTACATTTTTGATGCCTGTTGCACATAGCACAATACATATTACATATTATACTAACATTTCATTTCAACATTATTATCCAAAGATTTCTGTTTGATATGATACTGATTTAATTTGGACCACGGTTTGCAGTGCTTATTTCACACAGTTGTTATTTTGTTGATTCATTTGAAAAATACAAAATTAGAGTTATCACCAGAATATTTGATTATCATTTACAAACCTAATCACTATTCAATTCTATTTCCACGTCACTTCTGGCGAAAAACCAATAAAATAAAGCCAGAACAATGTGTGTACTTTAGAGATCCATGTTTCTTCTGTTCATAAAATAAAGCAAGTGGTTCAATGAATGTAGCATTTCATTCTAATAAAAGCATATGCTATATTAACCTACTTATTTTGTACTGAAAAAAACCAAGTGGGGAAAGTTTCAGTAATGGCCATGCTTGAATCTGCTAGGAGGCTTGCTTGCAAAAAGCAAATTACTATACAGTAAACATGACAATTCCCAAGTTATCAGTAGCTTTTTAATTGCAATAATATAACTGTTGGCAAATGAATCTAGGGTTGCTGTCTGCAGTTGGGAAAGAACCGTAGCCAAGCTACAAAAATTTCCCACCCCAACTTTCCCAAGGATCAGTACATGTCTTTTCCCAAGGGCTCAGAAACTTGAGGAAAAAATGGGACCATTCATTCATTCATTCATTCATTCATTCATTCATTCATCATTCATTCATTCATTTCTGTATTCACAATTTACTCAAATACTCCCTGGCATTTTCAGGAATATGCTGTTGTCCAGAGACAGCTTCACACATTCAGTCCTTATCTTACAAAAGTAAATGCTAAGGTAGAATACGTGTGAAGGTGTAGAAGAAAAGAAGATAAAAATTGGCAAGCAGACAAGGAAGTAGAGGATGATGTATGGACTCGGTAACTATTACAGTATGTTATCAATCAACTGTCAGCTCTATAGCATTACAACTTACTATAAGCCACATATTTGGGTGTGATTTCTGCTTGGGGCTTGTTTTGGGAGTTTAGCAAGAGTTCTCCATAAGAACAAATGTTAGAGCTTGACCTGGAGTTCAGCAGAACCAGAAAAACAGCAGTCATACTGAAGCAGCACCTAATTCCAATCAGCACAAGAACTTTTGGAAGATTGTGGAAGAGTTTGAGACTTTTATTTGAGACTGAATATTAAAGATATATTTGCTTAGCTTCATCAACATCAAGTGGACCTATCTAAGAGCAAGAGCCTATTGCTGGGGAAAGCATGTGCCACAATAAATCATAGTGTACAGTTATCTGCTACTTGGAAGTCTCTGGAAAACAAAGAACTCTCACAGGAACAGATTTAACAACTTTTAGAAAAACAATGTCAAGATTTAATAGTTCTAAATATAATCTTGATATTATATTATAAGAATAATTTGATATCTCAGATACACAAAAATATCCTGCACTTCAAAATTCATTTTGCATTTATTTAGCAAGCATCTTCACAAAAGGCACTCAGACATGGATGGAAAGATATTCCTGTCTTTTCCCATTTGGTAATGGGATGATCTGGTCCCATTTCAAAGCTTTAAAGTTTAAATAAGCTCTTTAAATTCAGCCCAAGAAACAAAATTCAGATCAGTGGAGCAGGCAAGATACACAGGCACTCTGTAAATTGCCAAACTTAATAAAAAATCTTGCAGTCCTATAGTTTTCATTTTGAAAGACATTTCTAAATACTAGTCGACCTCCAATGATTTGCAATGTATATAAAAATTAAAAATATCCTATGGTAAATAAATTCTATATATTTTACACTTTTAGTTTTATACAGTGAGTGTAATCATAAACAGCTTGTGTATTTATTTTAATAATAATAATACAACTGCAGCATAAATTTACTAAAAACCACATAAAGAAAACGTTCAGGTTTTTTTTGTTGATTATAGTTTTTCAGCTCACACAAAAATAACATCAATGTGTATGGAAAATGATCAGACATAATTATTTCAATCTTAATAAGCATAGATTAAATTCTATTGTTAAAAAAACAACGAAGTATGAGTAACAGCTCTTCAAATGAAAATTATATTTTCTTCTTAAATGTTCTCCTAATGCTCTTTTCATATATTAATACTTCAATGAATAGTTTTGGAAATAATTTCAGACACTTGAATAGAATGCATACAGGCAAGTTGATGAAATTTATATGCTGTTACCAAGGACAGTTATCTGGTATCACAGGAGTATATCTCAATTATGCCTGATAGTAGAGTTTTATATAGAAAATGAATGCCCAAAATTAGAAAAGACTCTTTTAACAATGTCAAGTAGATCATCTATTCATGCATCTCCATTTGCAGACTGGTTCTGGACTACTTGTTAAAACAGATTATAGAATATATAAAAGATTATAAAATGTAACTAAATATCTCTCAGCAAGTATTTTCTGGGTACTCTTTCTGGAGCTGATTGGACATAAGGGCAAAGACATAAAGGGAGATATATTTGCTATTAACAGAGAGCTAAAAGGGGGAATATTCTTTCTAAAGGCAGTAATTTTATTTTGTCCAAACATTTACAAATATTTCAGTGTCACTGAATATTAATTTTTCTTCTGCCACCTTCCATTTGTGTTTTGTCTATAATTTATTTCAGCATTATGTTGCATTTCAGAAAGGCAAAGATGTGCCCTGTTTCATCAGCATAAATGTCATTATTTTCATATTAATCTGTTCTTCATTTTCATGGTGAGGATTGTGAATTGTTTGTGATTTAAATCACAATCATGTGTACAGCATTTAACTGAATCATTGTGTTTTTTTCTTATTGTTTGTAATATTTCCTTTTGATTTTGAGTCAGACCATTTCTGAGATTTTCTGCATCAACCTGGAATAAAATAACTGCCGTAAGTACATCCTGCATTCCTCTTTTGACCAGGTTTTCTATCACACTAAACCCACCCACAACATTTTTTCCTGACATGTTATTATATACTTTTCAATATTTTGTTCTTCTTTACGCTTCTGCATCAGTTGGAAACACTGAAGTTCTATGAACTTTAGACTACTGCAACGCTTTCTACAGGGAGCTCCCCTTGAAGAGCACCCAGAAGCTCCAACTGGTTCAGAATATGGCTGTGCGGGTTATTTATGGGATGTCTCAGCATGCCCATGTGACACCTCTCCTGCGTGACTTGCATTGGCTGCCCGTGGTCTTCCGGGTGTGATTCAAGGTTATGGTTATGATCTTTAAAGCACTCAATGGCTTAGGTCCAGGCTATTTGTGAGACCACCTTCTGCCGATGACAACCTCCCACCGTCCAGTATGGTCCCACAGAGTCAGCCTCCTCAGAGTGCCATAGGCCCAACATTGTGTCTGGCGATCCCCAGGGGGAGGGCCTTCTCTCTGGTGGCCCCTGCCCTCTGGAATGAGCTGCCATTAGAGATCCAGATCGTTCCCAGTCTGAGAGCCTTCCACCATGCATTTAAAACATGGTTTTTCAAGCAAGCTGGTCTATGCCCATGAAGAGGAAATTTGATTTTAATTTTAACTGGGATAATGGGTTTTAAATATTTTTAAATTTTATTTATCTATTGGACTAAAATTTTGGTTTAATTTTTATTTTTATTTTGTATTGTATGTTTTGTATTACCCTGTAAACCACCCTGAGTCCCTCGGGAGAAGGGCAGTATATAAACCAAATAAATAAATAAATAAATAAATAAATAAATAAATAAATAAACAAACAAACAAACAAACAAACTTTATATTTTCATAATATTATTTTTGGAGACTGAGTACATTTATTTCAGGTCCAGTTGCAATGTGCTTGAAATTGCTAAAATCTAAGTTTGCTGTTTTTCACCTCCATTTTAATACTATGACTTCATTTTGTATTTGGAAGAAATACACTGCTTTAATAAGCAGGTCTATACAAAGGATGAAGGCAATTGCTAAATGTACTGTAAGCTGCCCTGAGTCTTCGAAGAAGGCTGGCATATAAATAGAATTTTTTTAAAAAAATAGGACTTTCCAATTTTTCCTAATTCTGAGTTTCAGGTCATATTAGGAGGTCAACTTGATGACTTTCCAACACTCCCTAAATAATTCATGTAAAGGTGTGATGAGCAATGATGAAATGGACAAGTTTTGACAATGCCCCTTTTCTGCGTAGGAGGGCTAATATGCAAAATTCAAGCTACTAGTTTCTCCCTTCTTCTATGCAATTTTGTAGCTGCAGAATCGAAATCTCAGCATTTCATGTTGGCAGAAGTCATTCATAGTTATCTTTTAAACTGACTTTGAGCATATTTATATTTTAGCCATCATTCCAGATTTGGAAATAAACGTGTTAGCTACTTTAAGGAATTGATCAGAATTGCTTTGTGTTTCTGTTCTTGTAGTTTACTCTGATTCCTTTCTTTTAGCTCCAGCGAAAGGTACAAAGTGATACTGACAGTGTCATCTTCAAAATGCCTATTCTGTTTTTCTCCCTTTACCCAGACAGCAATATTTAAAGTAAGTTAGAAAGACAGCACTCTGGCATGGCTATATTAGACATGTAGAAGCTATTATTCCGCAATTACATGAGAATCCAAAACACTTGCTGTGTGGTGTAAACAAGATTCTTTAAATTTGTCTGCCCATCATGAATTAGATGGTTTTCTCAAGACCGGCATGAATTTGTTCAGAATGGCGAAACAAAGAATCACATTTGATGGAGTGCGCTCTCCAGATATGTCTGGGAACATGCCACAAACACATATGCTTATTAATTAATTTTCATACTAGCTTAAAATAATCTGAAAATTCAAGACACCAAGTAAACTATCTTATCTAAATCTTTTAAAGAAAAAAAACCCTACTGTATATACATTAGTAGACAGAGGTGATAAGAGCCATGCAGAAAATTATTGGAAATTGAGATCCAACACCAACAATTGATTGCCTTTTCACTGGAGAAAAGGATGGCAGACTGTGGAAAACAACGAAGGCAACAATTGCAAGCCATGAAATGTGGGAGATTTTTTTGTCAAGGATAAAGTTCTCTTTTGTAATTTCATCATGCGATTTTAACACATTGATTATTTGTCCATGAATATGTGATGAATAATCACGTGTGCTGAGCAATTCTAATGATCTGTACAAGAATCTCCATAATACATCAGAATAAATAAAAGAATATTTATTGTTCTGGTAAAAGATAAGATGATGTTTTTGATATTATATCAAATCTTACTTCTAAACTACAGTTTTAAGTTTTACTGGAAAATTTAACAAAATGTGTTGCTTTCTCAGTGGTTTCATTCCAATTTTTGCTAGACTTTGCAGTTCAAGACTGGGACTACAGAGCCATCTTGGTGCCCACATATGACCTGCACATCAGCAGCACTTCTTCAAACCCAAAGGACTACCAAATGTATAAAATCTTACTCCCAAAATATATTTTGAAGTTTCTGTGGAAATATTTCTACAAAGAGTGCTATTTTCTTAGTGCTATTCTTGAAAAGCAGAGTGCGCTCCAGAGAAAGAGAGAGAAAGACTTTACACATCACCAGTACATGTGAGCCTCTTCATTAGCAGTAATCTTAGTCACCATTATAAAAAGAAAACAGATAGCTTTTTGTTTTTCTTTTTTATTTATTTTCACTTTCTTCTTTTTCTTTTTTCTCTGTACTTTTTCCTTTCTTTATTTTGATTTTTATTAGTTTTTTTATGTATCTATGTATCTATGTATATGTATATGTATATGTATATGTATATGTATATGTATATGTATATAAAACAGGATGTGGGTGTGTGTATGTTCCGTATACACTCTGAAACGGCTCAGCCAATTTCAACCAAACTTGGTACACAGATGACTTACATTCCGACAACAAACATTCTGGGGATCAGACAGCCATAGCACACCTCAGGGGGTCTGTGTCCCCTAAAAATAGTGCTGAGCAGGTCCATCATTGTGGTAGGGAAGCTGAGCATACAGCTTGCCAGCTGGAAGTGGGGCTCCTCCTGCTACCCAGAGGAGTTTGGGGAAGGAGCTGCACTCAGGCTGCCCAGGTCCCCACTGCAGGGTGGGAGAGGGAGGGGGAAGTGGGGTGTCTCCCTGACAGGATCCAGGTTGGAGTTGCCTTATTTCTCATGGATCTCCAACACTTGGCTTTGCTTGCCAGCCTTCAGTCCCCCTCCACAGCCCAAGTGGTTGGATTCACACAACATGTGAGGCTGGGCAGGAGAGCCTGGATAGATGGAAGGATGAATGGATGGATGGATGGATAGATGGATGGATAGATGGGGGGATAGGTGGGGAGATAGATGGGGAGATAGATAGATAGATAGATACATTGATAGATAGAGGGATGCATGGATGGAGAGATGGATGGAGTGATGGATAGAAGGAGGTAGGTAGATGGAGTAAGATTGATAGATGGAGAGATAGATAGAAAGAAGAGTAGATAGATGGATATATAGATGGATGGATGGATGGATGGATGGATGGATGGATGGATGGATGGAAGGAAGGATAGATGGGGGGATAGATGGAGGGAGAGCACCTGCTGCCACCAAATAGCCTCCCACCATCCAGTTCAGTCCCACACAGTCAGCCTTCTCAGGGGGCCATTGGCCAAAGAGTGTTGGCTGGTGACCCCCAGAGGGAGAGCCTTCTCTGTGGCAGTCCCTGCCCTCTGGAATAAACTGCCCCTGGAGATCTGGGTCATCCTGGATTTGTGAACTTTCTGTTGCACCCTCAAAACATGGCTTTATCAACAGATGGGTCTGGCCTGAATAAATTTTTAATTTTAATTGGGTATGGTAATTTTAAATTTTAAACTATTTATTTAGTCCTAAATTTTGGTTTAATTTGTTCTTAACTTTTTTATTGTATGTTTTTAAATGGACTGTAAGCCTCCCTGATTCCCTCGGGGGAATTGTGGCATATAAATTGAATTATTAAATTAAATTAAAGGATGCAGGGAGGGATGGAGAGATGGATAGGGAATGGAGAGGTAGATGGATATATAGAGGGATAGAGGTATGGAAGGAGGAAGGGGGTGAATGGATGGATAGATGGATGAAGGGAGGGAGGAATGGAGGGATAGATAGATGAGACAGAGAAACACAGAGGAAAAGATAGAGAGACACATACAGAGATACCTGTTTCCCACAGAAAAGAGAACTGGGAGCCACAAAACCTGGGTAGGCATGGCTGGGGGAGATCATTTGACTGGGTCGGAGTGACATCAAGTTGGCTGCATCCATCTAGGTTTTGTGGCTCCCGGTGTTTTCTCATCTGTGGAAAATTGGTCCAAATGGCTCTTTTAGTGTTTCAGGTTGCAGACCCCTGATCAAAATACAGCATTCCAATAAATAAATACCCAGGTGAAGCTGGGTTATCAGCTAGTATTATTATTTAAAAAGCACATCAGGGTTTCACATTTTAGCAAGTATTGGGTAACAGCTGTTGTCATTCCTGGATAATGTCACCAGTTTTTTTGGTTGACCAAGACATTGGAAGCCATAATCTAGCACATCAGGAGAAAATCAGTTGGTATCTGATCTACAATCTGTTTCTAAGATAATATAGCTTCATATGAATGAAGTTTGGAACTCATGATTTTGAAAGGCTGAAAGGTTTGATTCAGGGTCTGCCATAAAGTACATTCACAAGGTTTTTTTTAAATGGCTAGAACTTTATACTGCTCACATTTTAGAAGGTTTGGAGTGACAGATGGAACTACTGATGGGTTCTTTTTTCCATTAAACTAAGCTGCATGAAGCATGTCCTATTAATACGTTTTTCATCTGCTCCATTTTATAAGCCAAAGTTTTGCTACTTGATTTCTTACAAAACTATTATTACATAATTATTTTGAGCTTGCCAAGTTTAATATGGCATACTTTAATGCTTTGACAAGTACTGGACTTCACTGCTGAACTCAATAGCAAACTAAAAGAGACATTTTAGTCCTTGGATAATTATGTCTTCATTTTAGCATATGTTCTAAAGAACAGAAACAAGTTGTCTGGACTTAGTTCAATTTCAATACTCTTAATAAGAAAATAAGATATTAAAGATGTATGTTTTTCAAACTAACTAATGAATAAAAATATAAATATAATAGCTTAAATAAATAATAATTTATTATAGCTTACATTATTTGTTTCATGCTATTTTAGTTTACTATAAAAATATGTCAAAGGTTGAGGCTTTAGATAAAATAATAAAAATAATATGTGACTCACAATTAGAAAAAAAGCATGCACCCCCCCTCCCCCCAAAAGTGCATTTAAAGATGAGTAAAGTTTAAGGAAGCGATTGGGCTGTTCAGTTACTATCTCTTTTTTTGACATTTTGTTTTCTCTCTATTGCTTTCTCTTTAAGTCAAGGGAACACACTGCATCATGTTGCTGCAAAGATCTAAGGCAGTGCTTCTCAACCTTTCTAATGCTGTGACCCCCAGCTTCTGCACGCATGTGCACACCCAGCTTTTGGAGCCCAGGGAATCCACTGTTCCCATCTATTTCTCCTCTTTGGAACACCATGGAAGCTTTTCTTCCATGCTGCTTCCTAGAACAGAAATAGATGGAAACAGTGGGTTCCCTGGGCTCCAAAAGCCACGCGCCTGCACGTGCACAAGCCAAGCCGGCTTCCGAATATCTCCATTGTTTGGTGTTGCCTGCTGATGGAGAAGAAGGCAGTTACCAGAGCATAAGTGCCACCTCCTCCACCTGCAGCCAACAGCGAATAATGGAGTGATGAGAAAGCCGGCTTTGCTTGCCTGGCTTGTGTGCACACATGTGCAGACACGCGGCTTCTGAAGTTGAGGGAACATGCTGTTTTCATCTATTTCTGCTGTAGGAAGCAGCAATGTTTCCTACAGCAGAAATAGATGGGAACAGTGTGTTCCCTCAGCTTCAAAAGCAGAGCTCTGCTGATTCGCATGGCTGCTAGTTCTGCTGTGCAAATCAGCAGAGCTTTAAAAAAGGGAAGGGTGTGGGCGGCGGGCAGGTGGGCAGGGCCAGCTGAACTGACTTAGGTGACCCCTGTGAAAGGGTCATTCAACCCCCAAAGGAGTCGTGACCCAGAGGTTGAGAACCGCTGATCTAAGGTGTATCTATTGTAGAGAATTTAGAAAACAGCTGACAATCCATGTATATGCTTTTTGGCATAGATTGCATATTTTTTAAATAAATAGGTGAGACATATATATAGTCCCATCTTATTCAAATGGACTTAGTTAATTTTTAGCATGTTTTGTTCAAAAATTATTTTAGAAATGTCCTAATCCATTAAGGGTTATTAATATTATGCTTAATACAGCTTTGCATCACAAATAAATACCACAACTTTTTCTCTTTGGCCTATTGTTTGCATTGCTCTCCAAACCAGAAATCTGTCATTTGTGGTTATTTTTTCCCATCCATCTCAGGTTTTAGAAACAATCCAAATTATTAATTGCTGTATTCAAGATTTTTTAAAATGTTATGATTCTGGTTGAAAGAAAGTGAAGCACAACTGTGATTTCACTTTCCTTAGTAGTTCTTTATAAGTGAGAAATATAGCTACAGTACATGCATTTTAATCCATTAATATTAAAAGAGCAATATGTGTGGAAGAAAATGGAACTCTGAAGATATGTATATAACCAAAGTGATTTAATTTACCAGAAACCAGAGAGAAGCATGATTATAATCACAACTTTGTTTCCTGTGCAAGGTATTATTTGTAATAATACTCAGCTAGACTTTTGATGTCCTGAGGATTCCAAACAGAGTAGGTAATGAATAAAAACCTGGGCATGAAGAGAGAGAAGCTGGAAAGAGTAAGAGATAAAGTACACTGTAAAAATGTAAGTCTTCCTGAAAGCTGTAAAGTTGAAGGAAAAACAGAGTTGGAATGATTGATGCCTAGCACTTTGTAAACAGGACTTCCACAGGATTTAGAAGAAAGTTGTAACAGACATGGAAGTTCTGATAAATAAGAAATGCCTGTTGTGGTAATTTTATCATTGTCCCTGATCCCAAAAGAAAAGCTATTACATTTTGGTTGATCTTGTCTGCTAAATGTAATGGGTGGTGTTCAGCAGACTTCTCCGAATTTTTTTTTTTAATTCAAAGCCTTCCAAGCATTTTAAAATGTCAAGCCCATGATATAGGCCAAGAACTTATTTGCAATACAGCCTAAAAGATTTGAAGTGCAAAGATTTGAAGAATGGTGCTATTTCACTATTTGTATTGTTTTGACATAACAAATAGGTAAATTCAAAATATAACAATAAATGTAATCATATGCAAATACATTTTGAATGGTATAAGTATTCATCAGTAGAATTTGTTCAGGATGAAAAAGGTACCTTCATATAGAACTATAAACACAGGAACATTGAAGAATTAAACCGATAGTTGACATATACCTTCACTGCTGTTTCTTTTTTGTCTTTCTTATTTCAGTCAAAGTGTTAAATCTATAATAATGCATTGTTTTTCCTGACAGAAATCATATGAAAATTATTATTTTTCATTTCATCACCTCATTACATTGTCTTAAGAATACAAATTATGAGTAAGTTTACACATTTAGTTAAGCAAGTTTGCAAGCTTAGGTAATTGTTATATATTTAATTTCACATCATAAGATTAGTGCAAATGATCTGTTATGGTATTACATAAGTAAAAAAAAGTGGAAACAAGAAGTGTGTAGGCTTGTTAAATAGATAATTTTAAAAAGCTAAAAATGGTGAAAATCTGATGTGTTGGTATGATCTAACTTAAAAACTAACCTTTCCAGCTGGTACTGAAACCTTGTATTTACAGAGTGCCTATATTTTTAATATTTTAATATTATTCAGTGATATGTCTCATGATTATTTATTATTTTACTCCAGCTGCTGTCAGTTCACAATACAAAGGAGCACAAAGACAATGAGACCCAGTACAAAAATTGCAAATATATTCCATGTAAGGTAAAACAGAAATCATGGGAAAAATGAGCCTTGGTGGTGCAGCAGACTAAAGTGCTGTTGTGTAGCACTTAACTGCCAGCTGCCTGCAATAGCCAAGTTCAAATTTTACCAGGCTCAAGGTTGACTCAGCCTTCCATCCTTCCGAGGTGGGTAAAATGAGGACACAGATTGTTGGGGGCAATATGCTGACTCTGTAAAAACTGATTTGGGAGGGCTGAAAACCCTGCTAAGCACACACACACACACACACACACACACAC
>JANHFR010006102.1:12359-24260 GCA_032468015.1 Mimophis mahfalensis
CATACTGTATGTGATATTACAAGCATTGATAAGTCACAAGCATTGATAAGTCATTTTTCTAAGCAATTTCCAGAAATGACTACACAGCTAGTAGAAGCTGTTTACAATTCTCAACAAGCTGTGACCTTGTAACAGTCTTAGGTTGGACACCAAGACCAAGCCATGCACCGGCTCCATCGACCTAATGCTCTTTGAGGGTATGGAATTGGTTGCCATCAAAGAACATTATTATGGGGAGGGTTGCCTAGAAAACCGAAGGAAGCTATCAGCAGTTTGCAGCCTTGGATGTGTCCGGATGCAAAATCTGACACTTATCGTTGGGACACTGCGATATGGAATGATTTTGCTTTGATTTTTTTCCTCCTGTTTGGGGGAGAACTTTTCCACTGATTTTGATTCCTTTAAAAATGGTTGTAACATGGCAGCAAGTCCATTTCCTCTTGTGTATAAGTTGATTACTTAAGGCTCTGTCTTTGAATGCAAAGAATGCCCATATTCAATACATTTGTTTCCAGATTCCCAGTTTCCAGAATGTCTATACGATGGGCACTTCCAGAAAATGCTAAAAGAAGAGAAGTTTGGAACAAGGCTGGACAGCTTTGTTCCCAGAGCCCAAAGATCGTGACCTTCTGCGTTCCTGCGCTGCAGTAGTAGCCTTTGCAGGCTGTTTTTTCACTGAGTCACAGTTTTTTCTCCCTTGTAGAATGGCACATTTGGAAGCCCGCAGGTCTGCTAGAGGAGTCACACCTTGTCCTATTTCCCTTTGGGTGCTTAACAATAGAGCTGGCTTTGATGAGGGATACTGAGGAGCACTTCAGTAAATAAAAGTATCATTTCTGTTGGTTGTTTTTTTCTAGCTTTTAGGCAGAATTGAAGCGGTGTCCTTCAAGCCATTTCTTAAAAACCATGTCGGGTACCGTTGGACAGAAGAAGGGCCCCCGGAGGCAGCGCAAGTGTGCCTTCTGCCGGTCCAACAAAGAGGATGAATGTGGGCAGCTGTTGCTCTCTGAAAACCAGAAGGTGGCAGCCCATCATAAATGTATGGTGAGTCCCACGAGCGAGCAGGGCTGCACAGGTGGTTGCAGAGAGGGAGGGAAGAGGTGTGTAATTCTTCCTGGCCCCTTTCCTCTCCCAGAGGCCTCCGTGGTTGCTCTTAGCGTAGGCCTTGCTTCACTGTGAGTTGGCTTAGCTGGTGTTAATGTGACCTCAACCTTGTCGAGCTGCTACAAGTGATTCCTGAGTGAACATGTGTCTGGGAGGACCAGACTGTCCATTGCGCCTGTTACATTGAGGCATGAGAGACAGACGTGGCCTTACTAGGCTTCTGTGACGGTGACGAAGATTTTCCTGCGCCAGGGTCACCTCTGTTGGATTGAATGTATTCCAGTCTGCAAGAGCATAACAAGGTTCTGAGTAATGTTTTTCTGTATGTCTAGCTTTTCTCGTCTGCTCTGGTGTCTTCACACACTGATAATGAGAGTCTTGGAGGTTTTTCCATTGAAGATGTACAGAAAGAAATAAAAAGAGGCACAAAACTGGTAAGTTAGCATTGCTGCTAGTAATAGAACTTAAACATGGAATGTTCGAAGGATGTTCATTGTTGAAATCTTGTCTTGGTAGTCCTTGCACAAACCTTCCCCAATCTAAACAATAAAGCTGTAAGAACTGTACGCATGTAGAGATACAGTCATGTGGAAGAAAAGGATATTTAGGCTGTTTTTCGGCTTAGAAGTAGCCCTGTAGTTGCTTTTCAAAGAATTGGGTATATTCTATTATCATATGGTCAATAAAACAGAAAATTCCTGAGCAGAAGTTTCCTTGTACCTGGAGCTGTAGGTGGCTTAGGCCATTCTGTATGAGAGAGGTTTCAAGCTGTGCCCAGGGAGGTACTAGCTTTAGCTCTTCTCCTAAGTTGCTCCACCAAAAAGGCCAATTAAAGCTTGATGTTACATCTATCTGTGATGGAGCTGCAAATTACAGCCCCCTTGAAGATCTATGAATGTGAGGCTGGACAGTATACAGTAGACAAAGGCAATCATGAAAGTAACGGGGTCCAGGCCCTGTGAGATTTTACACAATTTATCAGCAGACTCTAGTTAAATCCCCCTATTGCCACTGATACAATATGGCTATTCAAATCAATTAAGCAGGGGACTATTCTCGCAGTAGTCATATCTGCAGAACTTTTAATATATACTCACGTGTGGAGAGGCGCTGCAGGTGAAATGCCTGATGGCTTTGAACACATAAAGCCGTGTGGTCTTGCTACCTGGGAACCCTGAGTAATAGTGGCTTTTTAAGACTGTGGACCAGAAGTTGAGATTCCACTGGGCAGAGATGCCAGCAGATAAATGTGGGACCTCACCCACACAAAGGTCCTTCGTCTTGTCAAAAGAGTCCAAACTCTTAGAAAGGGAAGATTTGCTTTATTTTGGAACTTGCAGTCAGTCTCTTCTGGTAGATACAGTACAATTTTGGCTCTATCAAAAGTGGGGATCTCTTAACTTGATCTCAGTGGAAAAGAATTGGAGACAGCGATTTAGATTACTGGGCCCGTTCAAGATTGATCCGGAGATGGAAGAAGCTCAGAAATCCCGGCTTGTGGTCCTTGGCCAGCTAGTTCTCAGAAGGTTAAATTGTGCCAGAGGTTCTGTGTGGTTATCTCCCAACTACTAGGGAGAAGGTCAGCTGTGGAATGTTTTTGCCCGGCTTCTGAAGGTGCTCTTCTGCTTTGTTTGGGGGCCATAACTGGAGCCTTGCCTTGCTCGCATTCTAAAATAGCAGTAAAAGGGCAGGCCGGGTTATCACCGTCTCTGTGGCTGTCCACAGGAAGAGCAGAAGCGCTAATGTGGCAATCTTCCTTTTTCTTTCAGAAGTGCTCCCTCTGCCATTGTCCAGGGGCCACCATTGGCTGTGATGTGAAAACCTGCCACAAGACATATCATTATTATTGTGCGTTGCATGATCAAGCACAAATCCGAGAGAAACCTTCGCAAGGCATATATATGTGAGTACGTCTCACGAAATTGAAGGGATCCAGCATGTTTTTTTTAAAAAAGGTTGCCACCTTGGCTAAAGCCCCAGAATAGTTAAGTAACTTGGTTTTTCTCTTGTGTTCTGTTCCTAGGATATTATGTCGAAAACATAAGAAAGTTCCACACAATTCTGAAGGTAAAGCTATTCACAGTTTGTGATGGTTCTTAGCTCTCTGGATCAAATGCTCAGGGTTTTTTTTCCTGGTGGAGGAAAGGGTGGTCATGAAAACAAGCATTGTCTTTGTATCAGTTTAAAATTCCTTTCTGGAGTGTTCTTCCCCAAACCTTATGCCCTTCAGATATACTCAGCTAGGGTCCCTATAATCCCCAGCAACCGAACGGATGGGAATTGTAGTCAACCCATTTTAAGAGCATTGGGTTGTGGAGGAGTACTTGCAAGGAATGTTGAGAGATGGAAGATGAATTGGGCTGCATTGGCAATTTCTAGCCTTTGGCTCAGATGCAACATAAGGAGTGAACAGAGAGAGGGATATGGGCATCAGCAGCCCTCCCCCTAAATCAGGATAGATGTAATGAAACATTGTTTCTGGCAGTTGTAACTTTCTTGCTAGCAGTCTTTGGTCTTTTCAATGGTGAAATGCAGCTACTTTTTTTGAGATGGGGTTGCTTTTTCCCCAGAATGTCTACTGGGTTTACAGAATTGGATCAGGAGTCAAACCGTTCAAGTTGCTCGTCTCTGGTTTTGTGCCCCCCCCCCCCCCCCCCCCCCAGCAGGTTTAGAAGAAGGCCTAAATGAACATGAGCTGGATCCGTCTCCTCCCAAAAAGAGGGGGGGGCGCAAAGGAAGGCCCCGAAAGACGAGCCTTAAAGGGCAGGCGGAAGATGCTCGGTCAACATCTTCGCACGGCACAGATGACGTAGAAAGCAGTTCTTATGTAAGGAATTTGTGTGTTAAAATCCCTTCAAAGAAGTACCAGGCTTTCTCTTTCAGTTGCCTTCTCTAGAAACTGTATTTGTTTTTCTGGCATATTATTTTAGAAAAGTCTTTTTCTTTCAGAGAGACAGATCACCCCACAGAAGCAGCCCCAATGATACAAAACCTAAATGTGGATTCTGTCATGCAGGTGAAGAAGAAAATGAAGCTAGAGGGAAGCTTCATATATTCAATGCCAAAAAGGCAGCAGCACATTACAAGTGCATGGTGAGAAACGGGATGGTGCCTTCCCTTTTCCTGGTTCACTGGGTAGTCCTAAATCAAACCTGGGCACTTTAACACCTGTGGACTTCAACTCCCAGAGTTCCTCAGCCAGCAGTTTCCAAATATTTCATCTGTCCTTGCTGGGGTCCGTCATAATTATATTAACCTCGAATCAGAACGTTATGATTCTAATTCTTCAAAACATTGTAATTTTAAAATACGGCTTAGTGGTTTGTGTTTGTCTGATTCGGTAGCGAGCAGGGCACAGGTGAGCAACTGCGCTTCTTGGCACACGGCCTTCAGTTTCTGACTGTCGGACCAAAGGACTCTTGCCAAGAAGATTGGGGGGGGGGGCACAGCCTTGCGTAGCATCTGGGTGCTGGCAGGCCTCCCCTCTGGCCCCCTTTCCCCAGCCAAGCCTTGTGGGCTGAGAGCGGTGCCTGGTTTTTCTCTCAGCCAAGCTCCAGCTGTGCTTCTGAAGCTTTACGTCTCTTTTTCTTCCCAGCTGTTCTCTTCTGGTACTGTGCAACTGACCACAACTTCCCGGGCCGAGTTTGGTGATTTTGATATTAAAACTGTACTTCAAGAAATCAAACGCGGAAAGAGAATGGTATGCCCTTCCAGTTTGAAACTTGGATGTTCCTCCTCCGTTTTGTCTCGTGCAAAGACCTGAGCGATGCCTGTAGGAAATCCTTTCCGCCTTTTCCTCATGGCAACCACATGACCAGGGTGGGCCAGTAACCGTGGCAGTTAGGCAGAGATTTTAGCCTGGATGTGATTCCTCTGCTGGCCTAGAGCCTTCAGCTTGGAGGAAAGACTGCTGGAGCGCCCGTGCTCTGACTGCCCATCTCTGCTTGGACCACCTTTTAAACCTGCTTTTAAAACTCTCTCCTGCTCCAGAGGAACTCCGAGCATTCTTGCTTCACACAAACGTGCTTGCTTTGTCCTTTTCTCTAGACCGGACACCCAACATCTTGTACTATTTGCATTTCAGACATCGGGAAAATAGCTGCTCGACTCTTATCATACAATTATATTTGATTCACTTGATCTACATTCCAAGAAGTAAATTGAATGTGCTGCCGGCTTGCCTGCCCAGCCTTACTTTACCTCCTCATCCTCTTTTTATTTCTTTCTTTCTTCATGACAGAAGTGCACCCTCTGTAGTCAGTCTGGCGCTACGATTGGATGTGAAATTAAAGCTTGTATCAAGACTTACCATTACCATTGTGGAGTGCAGGACAAAGCAAAATACATCGAAAACATGTCACGGGGCATTTATAAGTAAGTGAGCTGTACCTCTCTTGGTTTGATTCCGTGTAGCTACATTATTCTTTCTTAAAAAAAAAAAAATCTAAACCTAGGACATTGGTTAAAAACTAACCGTGCACTGAATTGGCTAAAGGAGTTCTAAAGCAGGAACTATATTCAGGTCAAGGCCTGGAAAGCAAACTTGCTGGAGTTTGTCTTACATTTGTTTAGATCGGTTAGGAAACATGGGCTGCTCTAGGATTGACATAGGACAGGAGACAACATGTTTCTTGGAGACTGTGCTACACTTTTGTGACTGTTTCTGAGTTCAATTTGTGGCTTTTAACGCAATAAAGTTAGTGTTTCCTCCTTTCAAGCATCCCCAGCTAGCTGATAATGAGACCTGGTGCTTATGTATAGCAGATGGCTCACCTAAGCAGAAGCTGAATAAACCATTACTTTACTGGGTGTGCCAAGCCAGGTTACCTAGCAGCCCGGCAGGGCATGAAATCCAGGCCAGGGGGGGTGTGCCTCGGCTGAGATTACAGGCTGCCAGGTCAGCCTCTTGGTTAAACCGCCCTAACAGATCCCCTTCTCACATTTTCTCCAGGCTTTACTGTAAAAACCATAGTGGAAATGATGAACGAGATGAAGAGGACGAGGAGCGAGAAAGTAAAAGCCGGGCAAAGTCGGTGGCTGATGACAGTGCAATTCCGCAGCAGCAGCAGCAGCTGAATGGAAATTAGGTATGAAGTTGTCACCTGCCAGTCCTCCTCCTGAGATACCACTGTACAATTGATGTAGTTGTTGTTAGTGGTAAGACATTTTAAGCCGAGCAAATGCCAATAAGTGGTTTTTGGTTTTGTTTTATTTTTCATTTTTTTTAAAAAACAACAACAACTGGAGCCCCATGGCACAAAAACTGGGGAGATTTCTCAAATTCATCTAACTCTAAAGAAGACTCCACTCATCATCGGTCAATAAATATTGCTGTTATGTTCGATCGGTAACATGCTTTTATTCTTGACTATTTTAAAATTTACCTTTTCCTCAACGTCTATTAAATAGGTTTCAAGTGACTGAGTGAAACTGGGAATGAATAAGACACCCATAACTACTAACCTTTTTTAACGCTTAGTAACTTTTTTTCTACTGCCTGTTAGAAATGTCCTTGAACTGCCAGAAACGTTCACGTGTATGATGAGCCTTCAGCAGAAGTTGTTTCACATGTCAATATTATGTAGGTAATCTGCAGTGCCTGGAGAAACACACACAGAGAAATACGATATCAGTGAGATGTAAATTATGCAATGTCAATGCTGTGGCAGATGTTGTAATAGTAAATTCTATTCCTGGACCTGGAATTAAATTTCTCAGATTTGGAAAACGTTCAGTGGCTTTGTGAACACAGCGACCATCAGAAGTTTTTACTTACAAATTGGATGTGCCTATTTCGATAGCACGGCTGTAGAATGTGTGCATTTTACATTTTCATTCCCATGCAAATTACAGAAGCAAACCAGAAAGCAATGAACTAACCCCTTTTGCAAAATGGCCAATGTACAAAAAACAATTCTCAGCTTCAGACACCTGCTTCGAGTCTTTGGCGTGGCTCTTTTGGGAGGATTCTACTGCCCGGAGACTGCTTCAGCCGCTGCTGACTGCAAGCTGTGAGATTTGAGAGTTATACCAAAAGGCTGCGGTTGATTCTTTCTTTCCTGTCTCCTTTTATTTGAACCCTGTGGCTGGAATAACCGAAAACACGGTGTTGTCTTCTGGGAGTGTTCAGTGCTGGCCCATTTCTCTTAGATTTCCAAGTTACTGCTTAATGCTCACTTTGGAATTTAATCCCCTCTATTGGACATCATACCTCAAGTGCTCTGTGCTGTGTAGAACACAAGTTTTGTCCAAATATATATATATACAGATCCTGTATGCTGTAAGAAGAATGAAAATAAGACACCGAGTCTTGTCTTTTTGTTTTTGTTTTTGAGGTAAGAGGTCAGTATTTATTTTGTGTCTTGTGACCACTATATGAGAATGTTTTGATATTTCATCAAAGTTTCCTGGCAAATCAGTGAGTGCTGTTAACCTGCAAGGATGGCTGAAATTATGTTAAGTCTTAACATCCCAGTTTTGACGTCATAGAACCCTGGTATTTCTTGTAATTGCTTCAGGTGTTTTGGTTGAACCTATTCTAAAAACGAAGTTAAACTTGTTAGCAAACTGCCAATTTCACTCTTCAGATATTTTTCTTATCAAATGTCAGATTAAGGCAGCAGATTGGAACAGGCTGATAATTGGATGAAAAGCTGAGAACATTCACTAGCAGTTAACACTGCAAAAAAACTTTCTGTGATACCTTTGTTTATGAAGTCTTGTTTGTTTTTTTATTTTTAATTTTTTGTCTGCTTTTTTTTTTAAATGCATTTCATTGTCTTGAGGGACTCAACTATTGTGTATAAGAACCTCTAAGACTCTCAAATTGGAATTCAATCCATTTGGGTTTGAAAACTTCCTGGAAGAATGCAGTTTAGTAGGAAAATTGTGTATAAAAATAAATCTGTTAATTGCTCTTATGCCATTGACCAATTTTTTTTTATTTTGTAATGTAACTTTCAAAATTAAAGGCGCCACTTGTACTGAAATAGATTTTTTAGCAGGCTGTGCAGTTTTTCAAAAGAATGGGTTGTGTTGTGTTCTTTGAATGTGTAAAGATTTTGCATTTCGTTTGCAGGATCTCAGTGCTCTCATTTTGATTCTGATTTCTCAGACATCTATACTTGGTTCTTTGATTCCCATTCTTAAAAAGCCACACTGGGAGTTCCCATTTCCATTCCATTTATTTAAAAAGACTAATCGGTAGAACATTCTTTCTCTTCTGGATGTGAAGACCATGAACGTTCATTGTAACTTCCTGTTTAATTCTGATATGCACGAGAAAAGCTGACAGCTATGGAAACTGTGCCTTGTGGACTTAGTTAAAAATAGGATGATGTTATACATGCCGTTTCAATGGGAAATTCTGTTTCCAGTCTTATTTCAATCTGCAGTAACTTTCCTCATAGCAAAGTTCATAAAAGGGCAGAGTGTTGAAATGATCAGATTCCATTATTTGCCTGAAATAATATTATAATTTAATCAGTGATGTTTTGCTTTTAAAACAAAAGCAGCCTTTCACAATGAAAGGTGTAACACTGCTTTCTGTGTCCTTCTGAGTAGACCAGAATGAAAGGCACAACCCCTCCTGACAATTGTAAGGGTCCTCTTATAAGTCTGCTCAGTAGCCGTTTGGTGTCTGGAACTGACCAAATCGGTTACATGTGGATACAGTAGACTCTGCTTTTAAGGCCACAGAGAATACGGTTTCCCTTCCAACTCACTGCTAGCAAAGGGTGCAGTGAGGGGACACTCCTACATACATAAAGAGGAAAAGATGCAATGAAAATGTAAATATTAATCATTTGCAGCCATATATAAAACTTTGTAAGTAAATTCTGTTGGAGTCAGAAGAGAATCCTGTTTCGGTCCATTGCATGTTTTTTTTTCTTTTCTTTTTTTTAATTTTGCCTTGCAGGGAATTTTCTACAGGCATCTTTTGAAAGCATGTTGTATATTCAGCCATGTTGCACTCATCAAATCCTGCTGCAGATGTAAATCTGTTTTTATACTTTCCTGGACTGGGGTTACAGCAATTGCGTTGGAACATAGCCTCTGCCAAGCAGCAGTTTTGCTTCTAGGACAAAAGAGCCCTACAGAAGAAGGGGACTTGGTCTACTGTACCCACACCACAGACTTTGCTCTTATTTCCCACCAATTCTTCAATACTGTTGTAAATATTCATTTGTATAGTGGTGTCGGTGTGGGTGTGTTCCTTAGAAGCATAAAAAAAGGTCGTCCCTGCTTCTAAAAAGTTTGTCTAAAATTTATCTCAGAGGCAAGAGATGAAGAATGTGAGGTAGAAGACCCTGCTCGTAAGGCATGTACTGTAATCTGGTGCTCACTTGAAATACTCCATCCTAAACATGGCAAGATGTATTTCTAACCGAATGATAGTGTTGCACTTGTTTCAGAAATACCTGTAGTTCTTAGCTATGACTAAAAAAGCGATTCAGTTCTGCTTTTATTGCATTTTTTAAAACTGGATTAGAGCTCATCCAGGTTTTATTTTAAATGCAGTCATAGGCTTACGGAAAAGTGTTTTTTTCTGGGGTTCAGACTAAGTCTGACTTTTGCCTTCATTCTGCTGGAAAAAGAGCTATCCTTTGAAAACCTATGTGTCATCGTGCTCCAAACAATCCCTTGTTTCTTTGAATTATCAGCCACATTAGCATAGGGCTACGCTCTTGAAACTCCATACTGCATGGAGGCTGTCATTTTTATTCTGTAGAATGCACAGAAGCAGCAGTGATAACTACAAGTTGATTACATTTCATATCTCCCCAAAAGCAAAATTGTCTAGGCAGAGAACAAAGACACAGCAGATAACAATGGAGATAAGCCCGAGAACACAGATATAGCAACTTTAAAGTTCTAAAACGTTACGGTAGTTGCCAAAATATATTGGGAAATACAAGAGTAATAATCCAGCACATCAAGTACCAATGACTAATTTGTAGTATCACCACTTTATTTAGTGGAGGCATCTGGAAGAGAACTTTGGATAAATGTAACACATGCTCGTTCATGTACGGCTGCAAAGAGAGGTAGAAGTTTGCCTCTTTAGATCCCATTCATTTGTTTAGCAATCTCGAAGCATGCAAACTCTGCAATTTTAAGCCAAGAAGGATGGTAGGGTTCATCTAACAGCCTTAAATTACCAATGCAACCATTGGAACCAGAAACACAGATAATATTTAACAAGCCCTTCTTGTCTTACCTGCTGAACAAAGGACAGAGTCCCCGCTTGATGGGTTTTGCAGCCCACAGGTGTTCTCCCAAGTGGGTGCAAATTAGCACACGCCAAGAGAACCATAGCAACACGCACGCAACCTGTACCAACGGTTTTCTGCAAGAATAAAGCAAAAGGCAGTACAAGCAAGAGGTCAAATGTCTTTCATGAAGAAGGGCAATTTAACACTGTTCTTTATTAAAAAAAAACGGCACTTTATATTTTCAGACACCCGCCATTCAGAAGAGTAGCACAATTTTTTTTAAAAAAACTCCTGTCTTCGGAAGGATTTCTTGTGCTTGCACCCTTCTGCCTACCAGTTTCATAGCCCTCTGTTCACCTAGAGCACCATTCTACCTTGCTGGAGCAAACTGATATCCAGAGCAGAGTTTCCTAGTCAGGACCCTGAGGCTGGCCAAGGGGAAGCGACTGCACACCTAGCCAGGTTGGCCTGGTGGTTAAGGCACCAGGCTAGATAGGAGGCTGTGGGTTCAAGTCCTGCCTTAGTCATGAAAGCTCAGTGGGTGCCCCCTTCTCAGTCCACCTCACAGGGTGGTTGTGGGGAAAATAGGAAGATGTGTTTAGATATGTTCACCGCCTTGAGTTATTTCTAAGAGATACTAAGAAAAATAAATCCCCATCCTTTGGGGTTTCCCCCAATCTAGGTGCCCTCCTGATGCGTATTATTGAAAAAACGCTCCAAATTTCCAGCCCAGGTTTTTGATTTTGAAGATCAGGACATTTTATTTCGGGAAGGGGTGGGGATGTAAGAACAACTCAATTTCTGGGCTTAGACGCTGGAAAGAACCGGCATCTTGAATGTAGGAGCAGACCAGATTGAAGCTGATTTATTTAAATGCTAAAACACACAGCCCTCCCTCCCTTGAAGCAGTACAGTAAAATTAAACTTTTAAAAAAAACAACCACCCTAAAGCATGTCAAAACAATGGGGCAGAATTAAACCGGCCTACATGGAAAGGGACCAGGCAGGGGCTGCTTCTATTTCATCATCATCATCATCATCATCATCAAGCCACATTTGGGGCGGAGGGCCTTCCGCAAACCTGGATTTAGCTGAAATAACCAGGTTTTGACCAGATACGTCTATACAGCCAGTGTCTGTATTACATTTTGTATTTTATTTATAATTTATAATGATTTTTTATTATTTTATCTATCTCAGACAGCCCATGCCTACATTTCATTTATTTATTTTATAACCTTATTTATTCTTTCTTTCTATCTATCTATCTATCTATCTATCTATCTATCTATCTATCTATCTATCTATCTGTCTATCTGTCTGTCTCTCTGTCTGTCTATCTAGGCAGCCAGTGTGTTTCATTTCAGGTCTCATTTTATTTATAATTTGTAATCCGATTTATTTTTTTCATTTATTTTACTTACAATTTATAACCTGTTGTATTTATTATTTCGATCGATCTGTCTCTCTAGGCGGCCTCTTCATTTCATTCCATTTCTTATTTTACTTAAAGTTTACAATACTTTATATTTTTATGCCGCCCATCTTCTCCCCACCGCCTCCCCCCCCCGCCCCCCCCCAG
>JANHFR010006102.1:35507-47651 GCA_032468015.1 Mimophis mahfalensis
AAAAGTACATCTTCCTTCCACTGTCCTTACCACTTAGAAGGACAGTCTCCTGTCATATTGTATTACTGTCTGGTTTGGAAGCATTCCAGCTTCGGACAGGAAGGTGGTGCAGAGCGTGGTGAGGACAGCAGAAAAGATTATTGGAAGCTCACTTCCTTCTATCCAGAATGTGTCATATGGGGGATGCTTGAGCCAAGGCCTGCAGGATGGCCTGGGATGCTACACATCCTTTTCACAACTTGCTTTCCTTGTTACCTTCTGGGAGGGGGCTTCTTGGTACCCGAAGCAGAACATCTGGATTCGGTCACAGTTTTGTTCCATGCAACATCCACCTTGTGAACTCTCAAGCTTCCTCTTTCCGCTATGGACTTTTGGTTTGTTTTTTCCTGTATCCCCCACATTCAACCCACCCCACCACTCCTTGTTCTGTCCCCCACTTCCAATGGCAAGACACAAAACCAAAACCCCAGCACAATAAAGTCTAATATAGCTTAGAGACACTGTCCCTTTAAGCGGCAGCTAGCAAACACATGGCCAGAGTTATTAATCAAAGAGTCAAAGGCTGGCACTAGTCTCAAGAGATAAAAAAAACTGGAGCAGAGAGCCAGAAGCTTCACTGTGGAGTTCAAACAGGCAATTAATCCAGAGGAAAATGCAGACGTCTGATGAATGAACGAATTGTTCTCTGTGAACTTCTGGCGTAGCCACAGCCTTCTCATACTTTGCAGGGTGTGGCCCAATTAGTGGCCTAACGTCTCCCAGCCCCACCTCTGAGGGTGTGACCATAATTGTAGCTGGTGGCAGGCCTTTCGTCTCTCTCTAGCATCCAGCAAGAGCTCTTCCCCATTATTGCCAGCCTCTGTGTTGTTCTTGGCTCTTCCTCAGCTTGGCTGGGGTCCAGAGGCATACTTGCAACAGTCAGCTCTTGCTGGCATGCCAGGGGAGGAGGCCCTGCTAGGGAAGAAGGCCCCACTGGCATGTTGTCCATCTCTACTTCCAGCTCCTCTTCACCATCCTCAGAGCCAGCATCAGAAAGTAAGGCTACCTGCGGACTTGGGGCCACAACACTCCTTCACCCTGTTTCTGACAGTAAATAACCTGGCACCCAGCTAAGCAGGGCAGGTGCAGTGGGATGGCCAGAGCTGCCGTTTCACTTCTGCCTTAACTCAATGCATTTCTCTTTCCCACAGATGAGCCGAGTCGCTGCTACTTTCACGATGGGGATGGCGTGTGCGAGGAGTTTGAGCAGACCACCAGCATCACGGATTGTGGGATCTACACACCCAAAGGGTTCCTGGACCAGTGGGCATCCAATGTGACGGTTTCACACCACAACGAGAAATGCCCAGCTACCGTGGTAGCAGGTCAGCCAGCAGCAAATCAAGTAAGGATGGTTTGGGCGCTCAGTGTTATTTCTGGGGTGAACAAGCCAAGAGTCAGCATTCCAAAGAAACTTACCCCATTTCAATTCAGCACCCAGAGACAAAGTCCATCCAAGTAAGAACTTTTATCGGGGAAATCATGTTGGCACATCTGGGGAAAACCCAAATCTGAAGTCCTGGCTTTTTCCATCCAAAACCTCCACATGACTGATGACATTTGAAGGACTTCCTGCTACTTTCAGGCAGAAGATAGACGAGTGTATTAATTAAGCTGGATTTGCATAGTTAGTTAGACTAGACTAGATTAAAATAGGGCTGCATTTTTCATGATTGGATCTGCTTGTAGGATGAGGCATGCTTTATTTGTTTTCTCATAGTTCTTTCATTCATTCATTCTACCTGTCTACCACCCAATCAAGAATGATCCCTGGCTATTTCTAATACTGAACACAATTATATTTAACTAGTCCTCTTTTAAGCATGTTGTAGTTTTATGAGTAGGGGGCACGGTGGCTAAGTGGTTAAGACACCGAGCTTGTCAGCTGGAAAGCTGACAGCCTAGGTTTGAGATCCCAGCGCCACGTGACCAATCATCCTTGCCTCAGCTCCTGCCCACCTAGCAGTCTGGAGCCTGCAAATGCGAGTAGATTAATAGGTACCACTTGGATGGGAATGTAACAACATTCCATGTACCTTTGGCATATAGCCATGCTGGCCACATGACCATAGAAATTGTCTGGCTCCCTTGGCCAAGAAACATCATGGCTTAGAGTTGGACATAACCAACAGGGAAATCTTTGCCTGTAGTAAAGTTCTCTTCCAAGATGCCCCTGCTTGTTGCTACTTCTGTGCATATGAACCTAAGTCTAATTTGGGCCCAGGGTTTCGGCCAATCCACCGCACAGCGGCCAACCAACCAATTGCCCCCAGAACTGGGCAGTAAATGCCTTACACCGTTTTGAGCGAAGTCAACAGTAACTGAGACTAGCATCCCACTAGTAGCTTGCTACTCCTTAAATGTATCAGCATCCGAAGGTCCTGGATTCTTCATGCCTTAAGTACCGCTTTTTCCACACCTGTCCAGATTGAACCACGGCTCCAGGCTGTCATAAAAACAAGACAAGGATTTTCTTCCCCCGTTTTCTAGACTCTTTGTTGTTTTAGGAATTCATTTCCGTATCCTCTTGTCCATCTAGGCCCCAAGCTGCAGAGCCCTTTTTCGTTGTGAGGTCCTAGTTGGGATCCTGGCGGGGGGAAAAAACCACAACAACCTCGGTTACTTTCTCACGTGGTTGTGTGTGACGGTATGAGCTTTTTTTGCAGAACTCAAGCTGACCACAAAGCAGAGCTCTGCACGAGGATGTCTATGGACACGTTTCTCCAATTTTCTGGAGCTCTCTGATTTCACAGCTACTTCTCTGGCCTCCTTGGGTAGCTTCTCCTTGGAAGGATTCTCCCCCCAGTGTTGTTGTGTTTTTTCCCCCACAATTTCCCTCGTGCTTAGTTGTGCTTGGCGATCCTTGGCTTCGAAGAACGTGACCGAGGCAAGTTTCGCACAAAAAAAACGCCGGGAGACATTCTAGGTAGCTTCCTTGCAACCCTCAACCCTTCGTAGGTTCTCTAAGAAATCTCCTCCTTTCTCCACCTCCTGATCAAAAGTCATTTTCGGAGAAGGAAAGCAGTTAAACGCCGAGAGCGGGGTTAGGACACTCTGCTCTGATTCTGGGTCGCGGTGGAGGAAGCAAAGAAGCAGAAGGCAGTTTTGCTCCCGGTCCAGAATTTCCAACCAAGTTTGCTTTGACCTTTGTTGCATGAGACGGAGGTCAAAATTAAACAAAACAAAATCCGTGAGGCCTTGCAACATTGCTCAGAGCTGACTTGGCTCCAGAATCCTTTTTGCAAACATACACACACACACACACAAAGAAAAACCCAACAAGCTAAAAAACAAGAGGAGGCCGCATAAAACATTCTGGGACCTCAAGCAAATGGGGACTTTTAAAGAACAAGAGGCCGAGGGAAGGGAAAAAATGGTTGGCTCGGTTCCCCCCCGCCCCCCCGCCAGCTTTTAAGAGGAAGGGGCTGGAAACGCCCCTCTGCATTGCGAGCCTTAAGGACAGGCCCAGGGAAGCCCCTTCCCCCAAATGCTCAGATGGCATAGTTAGTCTTCCGCTTACAACCACTTGTAAATCACCACAGCCACAAGACTGTTGAGAAAGGAGAAGGATTTGAGTGGCAGGCGAGTCCTCACCTCCCACCACAATTGAGCCCACCATTCCCTTTGGCATAAATATGATAAACTCCAAATCGGACTTCTTCCACGGCGTCTTTCCAAGTGGACTTAGTTGAAGAAAGTGCTGCTTTTAATGGGTGTTGTGCTGTTTAAAATATATTTTTATATTAATGTTCATTGTGGAGGAAGCATCGAAATTTCACTTGGTGTAGTCAGCGGGAGTATCCCGAGTGTATTAACCACAGTGACAATAAAGTTCTATTTAATATTCAATCCATTCAACTAAACAAAAAGTTTCTTGGGTGAGTTTTGCCCTGTTTTACGAACTTCCTTGCCCCGCTGTTAAGAGAATCGCTGCAGTCATTAAGTTAGTAAACTTGGTCATTAAGTGAATCTGGCTTCTCCCTTGACTTTGCTCGTCAGAGGGGCACCAGAGTTGATCACATCACACACACACACACACACACACCCCGACCAGGGACACGGTGGCCACCATGAGTCATTTGCCAAGTGTGCGGCTTTCAATGACGAGATTATAAGGATGTGTCAGCGGTCGTAAGTGTGAGAAACTCTTTTTTCAGTGCCGTTGTGACTTTGAACGGTCCCCCAACCAACTGCTTCGCCTTGCGTCACAGGGCAAAACTTTTTCCAACCAAGTTGAAAAGTTCCAAAAAGTTTTTCTTGGATGAGAAGTGAAACTTCTTCAAAAGGGGGGAAAAAACCAACCAGAAAGTCCAGTGGCTTCCTGAATAAATTTGCACCTTTGGGACAACCACGACTTGGAGGATGGAGATTCTCTACAGACTTTTAACTACACAGTTTGGGATGAACAAAATTGCAGACTGCGGGAACCATTTGTACCACTCGGGTGACCCTGAGGACACAGACAAACCTCCAAGTGGCCTCAACGACCCTCCAAAAGGATGCAAAGGACCAGCTGCCTGCAAGGAGTATCCATCCTTCCCTTCCCCACCATCTGGTCCGAGCTGAAGAAGCTTCTGGGATGAGAAGCGAAACGTCTTCAAAAGAAAACAAGAAAGTCCAGTTGCCTCCTGGGTGAAAAAAAAAAGCATCTTGGGGAGATCCGTGACCCGGATGCTGGAGAATTACTACATTTTCAACCAGGGTCCCTCAAATGGGCCAATGTACAGGATGCAGGCCCCTTTCCTGCCATAAAACGGGGTTTTCGATTTATTTTTTCGTTTAGAAAGGCCTGTTCTCCCACCCTTTCAGGAGAGAGTTTAGAATTTATTAAGATTTATATGCCGCCCTTCACCCGAAGGACTCGGGGCGGCTCACAACAATAAAAACACAAAATTTAAAATTTAAAAACAGCTTAAACAGAACTCAATAAACCCTGAATATTTAAAATTTAAACAATAAAACAAACAAAAGTTGTTTCGGCTTTGTGAGAAAAGCCAGCAATTCAGAAAACCTCATGTGGGTTCTCCGCACAGGGCGACGAGGGGAGGCAAAGGGGGGGGGCTGTCCTTGGTTGCCCCTTTAGAGACCCCCCCTCCCGTTCCAGGCGGGGTGCCCCCCAGCCTGGTGCCCCCCAAGTGTGGGAAATCCACAATGGCTGAGTCGACATGTTGCCCTCGGTGGAAAGCGAACCCACGCCAGAGGGGAGGTTGACTTTTCCCGGGAGCCTCTGTCCGTCTGGGGTTGTGGTGTTGCGGCCGATGGCCACTGGGCTGGAGCGAGGAGGTTGCGACTTTTAATGACGGGGTTCCTGCTTCTTGGCCAGGCGTGGACAGGGAGGCGGCTGCGACCGTCTGCCCAGCAGCTCAAAAACAGCCAGTCCGCCAAGGAGGACGGCGTTTGCCTTACACAGCCGGCCTGCAAAACCTCGCGCCGTTAGATAATCCTCGTCTTACAACAGTGCCCAAAGTTACGCAACGGCACTGGAAAAAGTCACTTAGGACCTGCTTTTCACACTTAATGACCGTTGCAGCGTGCCCGGGGTCATGTGATCAAAACCCAGACGCTCGGCACCACTCGGCTCGGACTTATGACGGTCACAGTCACCCAGGGTGATGGGATTCCCCCTCCTTTCACGGCCCTCCGACGAGCAAACTCAACTGGAAGCCGGGTTCACGTAACCACCGTGGGACTAATGGAACAGCTGCAGTGATTCGCTTAACAACAGGGGCAAGAAAAGCCGTCCAATGAGGCAAAAATCACTTTTTAACAGCTGTCTCGCTTAGCAACGGAAATTTCAGGCTCAGTTCTGGTCGTGAGTCAAGGAGTACCTGTAACAGCAATTGGACACAACTCTTCCGGCTTCGTTTCCCTGCCCATTGGCGTCTTTTTTGCACCCAGACCGGCCTTCCTCCTCACTCCGCTTGGTGCCCCCAATTCAGGGCATCCACCTATCCCAAGGGTGGCCCAACCTTGGCTCCCAGAATTCCCCAGGGGAAGGGGGAATTCTGGGAATCGGAGTCCACACCTCTTAAAGGGGCCGAGGTGGAGAAACCCTCACCTAAGGCCAAAAACAGATTTACAGAGTTGGAAGGGGCCAGTGGTGGGATTAATTTTTTTTTACTACTGGTTCTGTGGGTGTGGCTTAGTGGGCATGGCTATGCTGTCAGCCAATCAGAGGTGGTATTTGATGGCGTCAGCCAATCAGAGGAGGTATTTGATGGTTCTCTGAACCAATTATTGCTACCAGTTCTCCGGAACCTATTGGAACTGGCTGAATACCACCTCTGGAAGGGACCTTGGAGGTCCTCTAGTCCAACCCCTCCACCCAGCCAGACCCTACCCCATTTCTGTCCTTATCCAGACACCTGCAGAGGTGCCGAGGCCCCAGATCTCCTTTGTGAGGGGTGAAATGCTGGAAACTGAAGTTTTTGGGAGCAGCTCCGAACAGAACTTCCTTCCCTAGGAACTTCCACAGATAAATTGTGGGCTGGGAGAGACAGACATAATGGAAGGAGTAAGGAAAACGGTTTGCTGTAAGCAACTTCAGGCAGTAAGTTGTGCAACTTATTCATTTTTTTCCCCCCGATCAGCAAAACTGAGGAATTTCTCCCCCCCTCCTCTGCAAATTTCATTTCCCAGCCCTCCCTGATTCCTCATCCGAAACTCCAGGGCTCTTGCTTTTAAGGCCAGGGTGGCTTTGATTCTGTCCGTAAAACCCACCGAGGAGCCGGCCTCCGGTTGCTCTGCTCTGCAACTTCCTTTTTCAAGATGATCTAGCCGCCCAGTTGTTTTTCTTTCTGCCGTCAAAAACCAGAGGGAGGAAAAGAAAAAAAAAAAGAAAAGAAAAGAAAGAGGAAGATGTTATTTAGCTAAACATGAAACTGAGTAAAGGAACAACTTCCTGCTGGCTGTTTGGGCTGTTATCTTCCTGCTCTGGAAGAGTTCAGACTGCCTGAGGGATTAATGTGAATTAAAACCAAATAATGTTTCTGTGCAGCTTCACCTCATTTCAATCTCCCCCCCACCAACCCCGACTTTGGGCTTTGGTGCTTGTTTGTTTGAAACGGTGTAATTATCTGCACATGCTTTTTCGTCTATAGGTTGCACATTATTTTGTCTTTTGTGTCAGGAATGGCTCTCTAGCTCTTTGCAATTTGGGGGATTCGTTTTCCTTGCAATTCAAGGCGCGCCGCTTGCTAAAACTTACTTATAGTGAGGTTATTGGTGCCCTTGAAGGCCAACACCAGCTAAAGAACTGGCATCAGTGACTTCACATTGTTGTAAACAGAAAAATAACAACACACAGCAGAAGAGAAGAGAGAGAACGGGGTGAAGTCACAAAATAACCAAGATCTGGAAATAGGAGGACAATTGTAGCAACAAGAAAGCCAGGCTGGTACCCAAAATGAGGATACGCCAAAATAGCTGGAGGCCCCACGTGAACCCCATTGGCACTGACCAAAATCACCCTCGGGTCAATTGCAAAGGCAGCTTTGCTTGCAACAACGGACATCCTATGACAAGTCCTTGAACACCATCAAACAGCTGCCAGCTGCATCTCCTGGGGAAATACTCAGTGGATTAAACTCTCAAGTCCACTCTAAGCATTGGGCTGACTGATCATAATAACAATACCAATTAATTTCCTACCTGTGTCACAGTGACCTGAATTGTAGATCTCTGCCTTTCACCTATTTGGTTTACTTTCGCCTTTGCAAAATTAATAGAAAAGCTCCGTTTCTGTATAAGTCACTGGTTGCTGGTAGATTTCCCTCAATTTTTTCTTAGAATATACCATTCTGCCAGTCTGAAGGTTAATTCCTAAGATGCTTAATAAAATTGGAGAGCATGGATCCATCAACTTCATTAGTGCTTTATATTAAATTGTGCTAATTTAACAGGATTAGATTTTTAGTCCTATTTTTAAAAAAATATTTAGTCAGGTCAACATACTGTCCTTTCCTTCTCCTATTTTTCCCATGAAAACAACAACCTTGTGAAGTGGGTTGGGCTGAGAAGGAGGGACAGACCCCAAGTCGCCCACCCAGCTTTCAAACCTAAGGCAAAACTAGAACTCTCTGTCTCCTGGTTTTTAGGCCAGCACCTTCTCCAGGCTAGGTTTCCAATTGTAAGTGTCTTATAGCAATTGAAAGATTACCATATTTATTTTGTCCTGAGTTCCTCTGTGTAAGATTTACTGAGCTTAAATATGAAGATGTTTAAGGCCCTACTATCTTTTGGTCCGATCTACTAAAAGGAGGAAAAGGCAGACTCAAACCAGTGACTTGTGTTATTTCCCCATTGACTGCTGTGTTGTCATCCCATCTCTATGCTGACGTTATCAATAATGGCCATTTTCACCATGTCACTTCGACGATGGACAAACCAGACGATAAAAACAATTATGAAAGACCTGTTGGATACAGAAATGGATTGGGGAAGTGAAATTTCACTTCCACTCCTACTAAAGGCGAGAGCCAGAAAAAATATTTTCCTCCCCTGGGTCCGTCGAAGGGCAAAATGTTCCTTCTTCATCATCCCGTTTTTAAAAACCCACCAATTGCAGCCTTACGTGGAGGGAAAACCACAAATCCAAAAACCAAGGCACCCTGAGCAGACCCCGTGCCTTCGACGTGGTAATTGCTTTTTAAAATTCATTCTTGCCCTTTGTTTCCCCCGAGGTGTGAGCTCTCCACTTGCAACCTCCGTTTTTTCTGGACTACGCATCCAGTCAACGTTGACTTCTGCACCAGCTGTGAGCCTGTAGAAATCTATATTTATATTTATGATGAACAGAAACCTCTGGAGACGGTGGTGAACGCAGCCAAAAATATGATGGTGTGGTGGTTGCACTGTGTGTGTGTGTGTGTGTGTTTAAATGGCTAAACTTTTGACCTGCACCCAAGAGGGGTGGAGAAAAATGAGCCACGGAGCCCCTTTCCGAGTGTTCTCATCTAGAATAAGAACCTCTTCTCAAAGCTCTGAACGGAGGCGACCTTACAAGCTGCCTGATCTACCTTACCATCGTTACCTGCATTTTTCCAGCAGAAAGAAGAAGAAAAAAAGAAAACTTTTTTAACAGTTGGGTGGGGATGCAGCATTTGCAAAGTGGATGGGGTTCCAGATAGTGTTGTCCACCGGGACAGAGCTCGGTGGGTAAACCCACAAGCCCATAAATTTAAAAAAATAAATAAATGGAAAGAGGCCGAGTTGAAGGCCTCCCTCTGTATCGGTTCCTTGCACATTTTCGGCTGTTGGGAATCAAGGCCGGGCGTCGCTGAAACGGAGCTGCTTATCTCTTCCCTGGTAGGACATGCTCAGACCAAGCAAAAGCTCCCTTGCTCAAAGGCCTGCGGAGCTTCTCAGTCATCCGGGTCCTGGTTGCCCCAAAGCTAATTTTTCTAAAGGCAACTGGGCTTTGTTTTTCCTTGAAGAGGTTTCTCTTCTCATCCAAGAAGCTTCTTCAGTTCCGCTCTCAATTCTTCAGTAGCTGGAACTGAATAAGAGAGTTGGAAAGGGGGCTTGGAGGTATTCTCATCCCCTGTTCAGGCAGGAGACTCTTTGATATCCTGTTGGCTGGGGAATTCTGGGAGTTGAAGTCAAGTCTTAAAAGTTCCCAAGTTCGGACAACTTTGCCCTATAATGGTATAGGGCCTATACCATTCTGGACCAGCCTCTTCTTAAAAGAGCAATAGCATTTGATTTATACACCGCTTTTCAGGGCTTTTAACCCACCCTAAGCGGTTTACAGAGTCAGCACATTGCCCCCAACCATCTGGGTCCTCATTTGACCCACTGCGGAAGGATGGAAGGCTGAATCAACCTTGCGCCTGGTGAGATTTGGACTGCTAAATTGCAGGCAGCTAAGTACTACATACAGCACTCTACTCGCTGCACCACCACAGCTCTTAAAACCCTCCAGTGATGGAGTACCTACACATCCTGGAGGCAACCGTTCCACTGGTTGACTTTTCTCAGGAAATTTCTCTTCAGTTCTAGGTTGCTTCTCTCCTCGGCTGATTTCTATCTGTTCCTTTTTTGACTTGCCTTCTTGGATGAGAGGTGTTTTCAAGAGAAAAAAAAAACCAAGGTAGTCCAGTTACCTGTTGGAAAAACCCCTTTGGGTTGCTAACTCAAGGTTTCCCCCCTGTAAAGCAGAAGCTTCTTCCCCGAGGAACCAGGGGGGCTTGCAAATCCTCTGTAGGCTCGGCCGAGATTTCTTGAGTTTTGACTCGAGCCTTGATACGGATCCACTAACTTAATTGCCTAACACATCTGGATGGCTTCCATTCCTTGTTTACCAGATGTGTGCAAATTTCAAGAAACAAGTAACAATGGCTGGAAACTAACCAAAGAGAGAAGCAACCTGGAATTAAGGAAAAACTTCCTAACAGGGAGAACAATTAACCAGCAGGACAGCTTGTCGACAGAAATTGTGGGTGTTTTTTTTAGAAAATAGCCAGTCACTTGTCTGAGATGGTATAGGTTCTCCTGCTTGTGCAGGGGGCTGGACTAGAAGACCCCCAGGGTCCCTTCAGCTCATTCTATTCTAAATTCTCCCTCAAGTAAGCAACCCCCTGGCTTAAAACTGGCCTGTCGCCTTGACCTCATCCCCTATCCCCCATCCCTTCAAACCCCTCCTCCTTCTCCCCGTTACCTTTCACTCGGAGTTTACAATTACTCAGGGGAGTAAAAATAGCACCACCAGCTGCGTGACGTCACTGTGGTCTACAACCCACTTCCTGCGTTTTAACCGCTCGTTTTTGGCTAATGCCAACCTTGTTCGTGGCTTGCCGATCGGTAAGGCTTGCTTGGAGCTGGGATAGTTGGGTTTTTTTTAAAACCTGACCCTTCCTTTCTCAAGGGCCAGCTCAGAAACGACATCGCAGGGGAATCCTGCCCTGGAGGGACCTTTCATAGGAATGGCGGCAGTGCGGGAAGAAGCCACTAGAGGGAGAATTTGGCGGAGCAGGGAGCGGGGTTGGTTTTCGACTTCGTTTCTGTAACTCAAGCCTTGCTATCACACACATACAATTACGAACTTCCCCTGCAGGGGAGAATCCTGAGCAGACGGACCTGTGTCTGCCGCGCGGGAGGGAGCGAGTGAACGAGGAAAGGCATGGCTGGAAAAAGCATGAATCATCCATGACAAAATTGCTGACTTGCATGGGACTCCACGCCCAAGATGCTGTGGTAGTTGCTCCCAATTTAGCGTCGGTCCTGCTGCAGATAAGGCATCATTTCTGGAGCAGGACGGCTCTGGAGAAGCCTGCCCGGCTTCTGCAATAGGTATATAACAGACCGGAAGAATGAGGCACATGGAAAGGAAAATTCCCAACTGGTATGTAAGGCCACTGAGCATTTAGCAGCACGGCTGATGTGGAGGAACGATACACATGGGGCAAACATCACTGAGTTTCTACCTGTAGAACTTACATTTAGTCACCTTTTGAACTGATGACAGCACTGGAAAAAAGTGGCTTTTTCACGCATACGACTGTCAGAGCATCCCTGTGGTCACATGATCAAAATTCAGGCACTTGATTCATATTTATGACGGTTGCAGAGTCCTGGGCTCGCGCAGCCCCCTTTTACAACCTTCTGACAAGCAAAGTCAACGGGGAAGCTCGATCCATTTAACCACGTTAACTAACTTCACCACTGCAGTGGTTTCACTTAACAACTGTGGCAAGGAAGGCGGTAGAATGGGGTCAAGACTTGCTTAACAAATGTCACACTTAGCGACGTAAACTTTGGGCTCAATTGTGGTCGTAAGCGGAGGATGAGCTGTGCCTGAAGGGACTTGTGCACGTCTGAACCGAGACAACCTCCCATCCCCTTTTGGGATTCAGCCTGATCTGAATTTTGCAAAGCAGAAACCCTGACAGCCCTACAGAAGCATCTGTGCATGAAGGACTTTCAGGAAGAATTGCCGGTTTTACAAATAAAGACATGTGCTTTTGAAGGTACAGTTATGCAAGTCTTGGTGTATTCGGGTCTTTTCCCGTGTAAGCTTGAGAGTATCTTGACGTCTCAACGAGGTCACACTCATCATCTTCAGGCTGGTGCCTTTGGCTTCGTGCACCTGGGAGCAATGCTGTTGAA
>JANHFR010006102.1:47751-59029 GCA_032468015.1 Mimophis mahfalensis
GTGCACCTGGGAGCAATGCTGTTGAAGCTGAAGGCACGAAGCCAAAGGCATCAGCCTGAAGATGATGAGTGTGACCTCGTTGAGACGTCGTCAAGATACTCTCAAGCTTACACGGGAAAAGACCCGAATACACAAAGACTTGCATAAATATAAACACACACGCACACACACACACATCATATATGCCTGAATTTTAGTATGAAGTAACCGAAGTGGAAGAGAGGAAACTTACAGATTTCAGCCACGACCCAAGGACATGAAGATGGCCATCTCTACTAAGCTTATTGTCCTTCGATGCCAAGCAGAACAGGAAACAAGGTCACAGCGACCTCACTACTGTGAGCAATTTTCCCCGGAAACTAATCCTGTGGAAGGGAGAATTCAGACTTGGAAGGAGAGGAGTGACACTCCTGCGTTGGGGATGGAGAAGGCTTCTGAGAACCTGCTCGGAGGGCCGGGAAAACAGAACCAATGGGTCACCCGACAAGATGAACCAGGGTTACCCCTTCTGGCAGGCTCAAATTATCCAACCGATGAGCCATTTCTGGGAAGCCCCGGCTCTCTGGGGCAGCTCTATTGCGTGGCAGGAAAGAGGGTGGCCAGCTGGGGACGGATGAAGATTGCAATTCCATCGGAGGGCCAGAAAAGGCCCGGTCATCCCGGAGTCGTCTAGCTATCTGGTCAAGAATCAGCAAGGCCTTGATGGCATGTCAGTCAGTCAGTCACTGCTGTGAAGCCCCAGCGCTAACTAAAACAACCCAATGCTATGCATCGCAGGAGGAAGAAGGAAACGAGGCTGGGAACAATTCTCTAAAATTCTAGAATGAGGGCTAGACAAACTCACAGAAACATACCGCGCAACACAGTAGCAAGAAAAACAGCTGCAACAACCACAATCTCTCCGAGTCAGTTTCCAGAGGGTTCACTGCAACCACACATCATTTTATGGTTCCCTAGATTTGTTTTGGTGACTTTCTCAAACCAACGTACAGTCCACGGTCGACGTTTAAAGCTGTTTTCAACTTGTTTTGTGCCCTCTTGTGGCCACAGAAATGGATCAGACACAATTCCTTGGTTCTCTACTACCGATAGTCCTTCAGCTTACATCTGGTTGTTTAGCAACTCATGACAGACCGGTCAAAAGCTACTTACGACCCAATTTCAAAGTGACAATAGGTACACAGACCTTTATGGTGGTTTGCAGCGTATCAGTTACTAGGCGACTGCAAATTTCATTTTTGTTTTTTTCCCCCCAGCTTCTGGCAAAAAATTGTCACTGAGTGAAGTGGATTTGCTTAACAGCGGCCAAGAAATGTTGAAAAATTAAGTCGAGTCAAATGACACCTGGCCTTACAACTATAATTCTGGGCTCAATTATAATCATAAAGTTGATGACTACTGATTATACATTGTACTAGCCAATAACCTGGCGTTGCCTGGGTATTTATGCAAATGCTGTATGGACATCATGGTGCTGTTTTATGCAGCTTTGCAAGTCAGAGGGAGCCTCTAGATGTAGTAGCTCTATGGTCCTGACGCTGTTCTCTCGCACAGTGTTATAAGTCAGAGGGAGCCAGCCCCCTTGTGGAGTACTGTGAAGCCGTCAGCACTATTTTTAGGGCACGAAGACACCCCCGACAAGTGTTAGGGGTGTCTTACTCCCAAGTGTTCGTTCCCAGAGGGTAAGTCATCTGTGTAGCAAGTTTGGTTGGAATTGGTCGAGCCATTCCAGAGTTTTCCTGGAACACACACACACACATCCGATTTTATAGAAAGAGAGAAGAGATAATGTGCATATCTGAAACCACGTTCATTTGTTTAGTTTTGCTTAGGACGAGCAAGAGCACAATGCGCTGAATATCAGCAGCGGATCCGTGATTCGAGAGCTCCTGGCTGTAGACGGAAAATACAAGTTCAAGAAAAGGCTGAGAGGGTTGTAGACAAATAACACTACAGTAAAAAAACAAAGGTTGAAATTTAGATCACTCTGTATTTTGGCTTTGTCGTTCAGGCCCATTTTAATAGGCATAGAAGCCAAAATGTTTTCACGACTTGATGCTTGAAAAAATAAAAGTAGTCCCCGACTTACAACAGTTCTCAAAGTTACAACGGCACCTAAAAAGTGACATGTCCATTTTTTCCACACTTATGACCGTTGCAGCATCCCCAGTCATGTGATTTGCCACAGGATGCTTGACAACTGACTCACATAAATGACGGTCGCAGTGTCCCGGGGATCACATGGTCCCCTTTTGCGACCTTCTGACAAAAGAAGAGTTTTACTTAATGACCGGGTGGCTCATTGAAACCACTGCAGTGATTCACTGAACGAAAGTGGCAAAAAATAAATAAATCATGAAATGGGGCAAAGCTCACTCAACAAATTTCTCCCACAGCAACATAAAGTTTGGGCTCGGCTGTTGTCAAAATCCAGGACTACCCATAGAGTTCAAAAGGAATTAAAAATCCACTAGAAATGGGCAGTCTGAATTTTCTGCTGGGGGACAATGACATTTGAAAGTGAGATACAGCGAAACCGCACAAAAAGTTTTGCATTGAACTTATTTTTCAAAGACAAGAGCAAGAGGAATAAAAAGGATGGGAAGAGAAAAACGACAAACGATAAAAATCCCCTGTCCAACGTTTCGAGGACCAATAAGCAAGAGCAATGGGTGTCTGTAGAAGCATATTGACCTGGTTCACGGCATTATTTGTGCTGCTTTAAAAAGGAAAGGTGCCAACGAGTATCTTACAATATTTATTGGAAGTGGGGAAACTAAACTCTCCATAGCGAGATCACAACAACGGAGGCACGACTGGCCCGAATGTAGTACTTATTACAATTCCAAACAAACACTTTCAAAACCAAAATGCTAGAAGTACGGAAAATGAAATGGCCTTTTTGGGATGACGTCCTCTCTAAGGGCATTTCCCCTCCCCTCCTTAAGATAGGCAAATGTTGGCAGAGATTCCTGTCCCTTGCAGGTCAGCACAATCCCGTGTCAAATTCAGTGCTATTATCTTACCAAAGCAGGGGGGAGAAAACGCCCCTCCCCAAACTTGGATTTTGAAAGAAAAAAAAAAAAAGAGCATGTGGATACTCACAAACATTCAAAAGGGGAAGCATACATTGGTGGGGTTTTTTTCTTTTTGGCAGACAAAGTTGCCTATTCAATACAGACTAGCCAGCACTCACGAAACATAAAAAAGGGTTTCAATCATAAAAAAATACTATAATTCAACACCAGACTTTTTTTTTTTACAGTTATAAATAATAAATAGCATAACACAGTAGATTACAAGCGGATCTCTTTTCTGTTGGTTAAGCCTGGTGAGCTCTCAAAAAGTAAATAAACCACTTGCTGTAGCCCAAACTGAGCTAAGCTACTACAGGTTTATCCCTCCTCCTGGCTTAAAGGGAAGCTCCCTACGGACCAACAGAGCTTTGAGCCCAACTACCTTTCGGGCCATTAAGCTCGTCTTGTGGCTGCTGCCTTCCAGGCAAGACGGACCCTGAAGAGCTGGCAGGATCTTCTCCCTCACCTTCCTGCCTGTCAGGAGCCACCTAAGAGCAGGAGGAAGGCAGCAGCATCCAGTACGAGCCATCCCCGCCCCCAGCCCCGGTTCCAAAGCCTTTCCCCTCCACCCAGGTCCTTTGCTTACATTCTTCCTTTTTTTAACTAGGTCTCCTAAGGCACAAACGTTGCTCAGTGCCACGGGAGACACCGACTGTTTGATGTATTCTACTTTGCCCCTTCCGCCCCGTCGCCACCAAAAAATATTTTTGGAACTGGTCATCCCTGCAGCCTTGGAAGCCATCTCTGTACAACCCCAGAAAACAGCAGGTGAGTTAAAATCCTCCTCCGCCTGCCACGGAGCCAGCCTTGGCGAAGTGTTCTGGCTGCCAAAGGTGACGGCGGCAGCTGCTGCTTGAACCACAAAGGGCAATTTTGCAACCTCTTCCTCTTCTCTGGAAACGAAAAAGTATAAGATGCGAATAAGAAACAAAGAAGTTCCAACTAATAATTCCTTAGGGGTATTGTGAATGGAGGCGGGGGGGGGGAGGAGAGGAGCCCCAGGATGTGCCATTGTCCAGCAGAAACTGTTAATCTCTTCCCCCAAAATGAATTTCTAGAGCAATTTAGGTTATTCTTTCGGAAAAAGAACGTTGAACAAGGACAGTTTTCTAACAAATCTCTCACCCCCTTCCCTTACCTCCAGAACCCACGACCATGATAGCAACAGCAAAAGGCTTCCCCGCCTACCATTTTCCCACTAATATAAATTAGGTGCTTGTCTGGAAAATTCTAAAAAGCGTTGTGGTTTCTTTGAAAGCCAAGATAGTAAATGATCTCAACCGATACAGGTAAAATAAGGGGTTGGGTTTGAAAACAAAAAAAACAAAAAAAGCTGCGAAACCAGACAGCCGAAAGACCTATCGTTAAGGGCCTGACGTGTCGATTGGAAAGATCATCAAAGCCACTCGGAGGAGCTGCCGAGAATTAAAATCGCGTTCGTATTTCCACTCAGTACTTAAATCCTCAGGTCCTGGAGGATTCATTTCCCGTGGACTTTTTCAGCACGTAGGCAGAGTGAGAGGACAGATTGCGGGCAGACCCCCTGGGAAAAGTCACTTGGGCGAAAGGTCGTCGTCCATCAAGAGGAAGGAAGAGCAGGAGTTGGAGCATGCGAGGGGCGATTCGGTGGTGGTGCTGCCTTTGGCCAAGGAGTCGGAGGAAGAGCTGACGCTACTGGTGCTCCCGTCCAGGATATCCGAAGACAAACTGGGAAGAAATAGGGGAAAGCACGCCCTTTTATTCAGGAAGATTTGGGGTAAAAGGATGGGGCAGCTGCCCATTTGCAGAATGGCCCTTCAACAATATCCCAATCATCGCTAGGGGTGCCTGCAGTCCCATACTCGAGAGTTAAAAGGAGGGCGGGAGGAACAGTAAATAGTAATAGCACTTAAAAGATTTATATACCACTTCACAGGGCTTTACAGCCCTCTTTAAGCAGCTTACAGAGTCAGCCTTGAGCCTGGTGAGATTCAAACCGCCAGAATGTAGGCAGCCGGCAGTCAGCAGAAGTAGCCTGCAGTACTGCACTCCGACCACTGCACCACCACAGCTCATATTATTAAATAATTATTATTTATCTCATAAGTAAATTAACATCACTCAAGTGATTTTCATGTTTGACACCTGCAAAGGATGCTACATTTGCCTCGTCTTTTGCTCGGAGTCCAGAACTGACAGGAGGTGGGGAAAAAAACCCAGATATTTCTCTTTTCAATGTAGACTTCTTTCCGGAATGTGACACATGCAAACCGTCTTCATTTTATGCACCTGCGACTCGCTTTTTCCTTTGCTCAAACAAGTTTGACTGAATGGCTTCTGAAGCATTTCATCAGTTCAGGAGCTCCAGCAGGTCACCTCAACTTCATGGGGGGAACGGTTTCACTGCCAAATGATTGCCCTGTGGGGGAAAGGCTGTAATCCCAGCCCCATGGGGACTGGCCATCCAGAATTAAGGCTGGTTTTGTGATTCATCTGAATCACAAGGCAGAGAAATTTAAGTCCAGCTTCTTCAACTGGCCACCCTCAATTTCTCCAGCTGTCTGATTTTCTCGTTCCTACTTGCTCAAAGAGCCAAAGTGAGAAACTAATGTACCATAACGGACACCAAAAAGACGGGGATCCAAAGAATCAACACTTTGCCCAAATAGAGCCACTGACCCATAGCAGCTTTTTAGAGGATCAGACAAGACCATGTCCTAGTTCAGCCCCAGAAACACCACAGACGGAATTCCAGGACCTCTGTCCTGGAAGCAAACGTCTGGCCAACACTTTGTAGCCCTTTCTTAAATCTCAGGGTGGTTCTTCTTGCTTGATCCATGTATCTCTCAGGACGGATCATAAAAAAATTATGCACACTCTATGAAACTGTGAGGTCCCAGCTACCTTGGGAACCCACGCGTAAGGCGGCAGCATATTCCAAGCAACTCGTCTGCAGAAATAGTTTACCATGAGCTGAGGTCAGTCAGGTGGGTGACATCAGGAGAAAGCATGTTGGTGGTTCCTTGGAAAAGTCTCTTTGGCTGGCTTTCGGTTTCCATTTCACCTGCGGGAAGTCAAGCCATTCTTATTAAATTTGAAAAGGAAGCTTTTTAACACAGGTGGTTCCATCATCTACAGACGGACACACTTTGCCACGAGAGAAAGATACCATCAGTAGGGCACAGAAAATCAAAGCTTTGTAAGAACAAAGCGAACTGGCAGAGTTGTGCCATGAACACGTAAAAGGTGCCTTATTCTTGACATTTAGCAGGTAGGAAGTGTCCCTCCTAGTCTCCTGAAAAAAGCCTTGGCAAACTACCCAGAGTACATGTCTGTTTTTCAAAACGAGGGAGGTTAACCCTTCCTAGACTTCCAAAGGAATTCTCCTGCAAGCTCCAACAACATTCCCCGTTCACATCCAATCTTTTGCAAGGCTCCCCCACCTTAATCAAGCAGAAGAGGATAAACAAAGCTTTAATCTTTGCTTAGAAAGAGCGAGAGAGGTATTGTCAGCAACCGCCTCCCTCTCTGAGAATTCTGGTTTTGTGTGAACCAACACCAAAATCCACATTTTTTCGGTTTCTTGCTCGTTGCTGAGCCAGATTGGTGGAAGGTTGCTTTTGTAGCCCTACTGGAATCAGCCAGAGACTGTATAAGAGGAGCCAAATTCAAGACTGTGTTTTTAATGTAGGAGAAATATACTACCATTCAGCCCCTACTCCAAGGCTGGTGGCCCTGAAATCTCCTTATTTTATAGCGCTGAGGGAATATGCATTCTCCTTAGAACGTAGAAGAATGATACACTTCCATCACGCGGACATACAAGGGAAGTCATTCTCAGTGGTCAAATACACCAGGCTGTGTCCAAGATCTTCACATGGCTGTCTTTGAAAATTGAGATCATTCCATCAGGAGGAAGTGATCAATAAAACAGGCTCTCTGTCCTAAATATATAGCAACGACCACCTGGGGAAAAATCCTTGTGCTGTCTAATACCTGAAGTACCGGACAATATTTTGGAAGTATTACATACCTTTCCTCTTAATGGGACCAAGCACACTGGGCCTGATGCAGTTGATTGGACTCTGACTCCTCCTGCTAAAATCAAAGCCGGAGTATTATCTTTCTAGGATGTTGAAGACTGTGAGGAGACACACCCCTGAATTGTTTTAAAATCAGTGTCTGTTAAGACTATAATTATGTATGAGCCCCAGAAATAGAAGAGCCCACTTTCTGCCAGCCTTAAAAGCTAATGTACCCAAAGGTTTCTGGGAGTTGTAGTACATTTGGAAGCAATCAACCTGGGCAGAATGGACAAGATTTCTTGTAGAGGACATGTAAAGGGGCCAATAAAGAACTTAAATTACTTGGAGCGTGTGTTTCTTGAGTTCCTCAAGCAAGTACCCTACGGAGTTTAATTCTTAAAAAAGGAAGCTAGATTTTTATGCAACTGAAGTAGATTGGTAGATTCACACCTGACTGACGTGTTTCACAAGCAAGCTACCTGACCGAGTTTAATTCTTGAAAAAGCAAGGCTAGGTTTTCCAGATTTCTACCTTCCTGGACTCTTACCTTACCCCATCCAGGGGCCTTTAAAAAAATATGATATGTAACATTCATTATCTATCCCTGTCCTGTTGGTTCTACCTGCTGGCTGGGCACAGCAACTGCCCGAGACCATTCTGGCACTTGCCAAACATAAAGTAGCAGCACATTTTGTTTATGAAACATTTTTCAAGTTTTTCTGACAAAGGAGACATCTGCAAGAGACAGATGTCTTTGTGAACTTGTAGTCACACTTAACAAAAAGACAGCAAGTTGCAGCTTTATACAAAGAGTTGCCCCACTGCACCGCCTTGAGTTTCCTTGCCCTCCTTTCAAGGAATGCCATCCGGACCTTTTGAGGATGGCTAAAAGGCAGCCCACGGAACCAAGGACTAGGAATGCAGACATAATCTGAGAATATCTACGCAACCTCCACGGAGGGAAGCATCCAGCCTGAATCCGTTTTAAGGCAAGACATTCTCAATACTTGGAACACTTTTGCTAAGGTTAGCCCCATCCTTGGGTGGGTTCTTCTTCAGATGTCAGTACAGCAGCGGAACTCTTATTGTTAAGAAGGCCTCGGTACTTCAAACGCTGCAACTCACTTTGAAAATCTCCTCGTGGGACTAGGAATAGGGCTTGGAGGCAATCCGTTACTGCTCACAAACATTTGCAGAGACGGTGAGAAGCATTGCTAGGAAGGAAAAGCAGAAGATTTGCATGGGATTTGAAAAGACAGAAATGAAAAATGCATCAGCACGATCCGTGGACACGAACGAAGGGGTTAAGTCACTAAACAGGGATAGGATGCTACAAGTGGCCTCCTTTGGCTACACTATCACGTAACGCTCATTATTTTCTGCTTCACACAATGGGCGATTCAGACCCCCACTTGGCCCCACCCCAGATCTCTCTGACCTACCTTTCCTATACCTCTGGTGGGTGAAGGAGCTGGAGAAACAGGGATGAAGTCTATTCTCTTTGGAGAGGAAGATTTTTCAGATTTGTCCAAGTCGTTGTCGCTCTGGGAACACAAAGCATCCCATTTATGGTTTACTTGGCAGGTGGCAGCCAAAAAAGCTGAGCCGTTCTAAGGAAAAGCCAAGTGGCGAACCGGCCACTCCCCTTAAGCTACCTCTGTTCTCGCTCCTTATGTTCACTGGTTAAGTGAAGGACTGGAATTAAACTATTAAACATCTGTATAAAGAGATTACCAGGCTCAAGCTTTCTTCCCATGACTGGCTTATCTGCATTGCTGTTTGCACTTCCCTAAAACACAAAAAGGGTCATCAGTGCCACAGGAGGAGGAGAGAGGCTACTTCTACAGAGCGTCTGAATCACACCTACCTTTCATGGGCTGTTTCTCGGTTCATCAGGTCCACTCCTTCCTCCTGAGGAAGAGGAAGAATTAATGACTCGGGGGTTTGCCCCTTCCTGCCTAAACTGATTGGCACTTCGTTATCGGTGTAGAAAGGAGCAACATGTTCGGCTGACGCATGGCTCGTGGGTGAGAATATTCCCTCTATAAAGCACTGCCTGCTTGCGCTCACAACGTTAGGCTTTTCCGGAAGCTGTGTTTGCGTCTCCAACCAGGGCAGCTTTACAACTTGCGGACTTCACAATTTCACAAGCTGAAGTCCCCAAGTCATAAAGTTGCTAAGGAGGTAGATCCTTGCAGCCTAGAGGGATTTTGTGTGCGTGTGTGTGTTTTCACAAAAGAAAACTCGAACGGAGCGAACAAATGTTGAGTAAATGTACGATGTTCAATTTAGGTTGCCAAAAAATGTAATTGTGGCAGCTGTTTTGAAACAGTTAAAGAAAGAATCTGCAGAGAAACCCTAGAGGTTCTTTTCATGGAAGATCGGAACTTGTTTTATTCACGTACCCTTCTGATTTGATGGAGTCGACTACTAGGGATACGGATCGGAGATGATGATATCAGCTGGAAAAAAATACACTCATTTCAAAAGCCAGCAACAATGAAAAAAACCACAAGCAAAACAAAACCAACTTCCTTTCAGGCGCATTATTTTCGTGCTGGAGAAACATACTACCACACAACCTGTGCTTTGAGGCAGGTGGCCCTGAAAGCTCCTCATTTTATAGCACTGAAGGAATACTCATTCTCCTTGGAAAGAAGAATTAATGATTTCCATCATGCAGAACCATGCCAACACCCAATTCCAAAATGACCAATGCATTACAAAATATTGCTGTGTATTTCAACTGGTAAGAAAGGACATTAACTCAGATATTTTTTGCCAAAACAGGCAACACAACTTGTAATGGCAAAGCACAGCTGCAGAGTTAATGATGTGTTTTAAAATCCAGAGGGGCATTTTGATGCTGTTGAACCCAACCAAAAATCTAAAAGAAACTGAACACTTTGGACACTTCTCAGCCTTCAGGAAGGACTCCTGCTCAGGACGTAGCTGAGAACTTCATTCACGCAACACAAGAGGATCATATATTAGCCCATCCCACGTTTCCCAGCGTGTGTATGCACATTCACAAGTACATCCACAGGCCGATTTCTCAGTCTCCAGGAAGACTGAGAGGTTGTTCTTCTCATGGCAAAACCAGCCTGCTGCCTTGGCTCCATTCTCACCCTTTCAGCTATCTAATTCCTCCATCAGTAGCCCACCAGGGGACTCCCACCTGCAGAGCTGATCCTTGCATTATCTAGCTGCTGCTTCTTAGGGGATCAAACCATACCAGTCACTAAGGCTCGGCCTTTAGTATGTTCTTCTCTTCCCTTCGCGAAGGGGGTCCTTCAATCCCAATCACGTCCCCGATGTCTAAGGTCTAACATCCTTCTGTGCCTCCCACACACTCACCATGCTATGACGGTTCATAACGGTTGTGCTGTTCCTGCGTGTTCGTAAGACATAAGGCTGAAAAACCTGCGAATTATCACTGGAAAGAAATAAAGCAGAACTGTTACAACTCTGCAATGGTTTTTCCACACATACCCCCACCCTTTGTTTTTCACCATTAATCTACCTTCCCTGCTCTTCCAGTCTGTGGCCTTTGACTACACCTTAAGTGCTGTAAAGGAAGACACCTGTCCTTTTGGCTAGAACTGTTCTGCAGGGTGCCATGTAAATTGCCAGTGCCACAAAGGTGTAGGTTATGTGCCTTTCGTTGCTTTCCTCCCAACCCTTGAGCAGATACCCAAAGAACTGGTTGGTCCTGTGGTTCTGCATGCAGGGTGGGGGGTGGGATTCATATTTTGGTAACTTCCATTGCAAATCTGAGGATCGGGACTATCAAAGTCACTCCAGCTGGGGAGTTATGAGTTGAAATCCACCTCTCTCAAAATTGTTGAGGTTGAGAAATACTGATCTAGACCAACCCAGGTCATCTCAAGGTGCCCCATTATTATAAACTTTGTTGCTTGAATTATACATGTTCATCATCATGATTACTGGGTTTTTTGGGGGGGTCTTTTATTACACTTTGAAGTTTCCCAGTTGTACTTCCTTTGGGGAGGTGCAGACACAACCCACGTGAGGAGCGAGAGAAAAAACCCACTTTTTTCTTGCACTGTCACCCTAAATCCACTCTTGTCTAACATTTCATTGCTTTGTTTTCACTGCATGTTTGGTTGGCTGAATTTTTCAGGGGCATGAAAGGGAAGGGCGATGCCCCCCCCCCCCGCCCCAAAAAAGTTTAGG
>JANHFR010006105.1:36653-49735 GCA_032468015.1 Mimophis mahfalensis
CACGGCATAGCTCATAACTTCATTGCGCCACGCAAGCCCCTTTGCCGCGACAAGGCAGCGATCCATAAAGGGGTGCATTCATCTAGATATGCAATATTCTTTGTTTTGTTGGAAACACAGACCCATTCAGCTTTACCACCTATAAATGCCAGTTTAACTATAAGTGACTGCTAGCAAAATTCTAGATTTTTGTAGAGGGTACCAAAGAAGTTGTTTTATTGCTGATGAAATGAAAGCTTCATTTGCTACAAACTTGTTTTGCCTCTGTTTAAGGTTGTTTATTTCTTTCTATCTTTTTATTCTCAAGATACTGAGCAACAGTCCAATAACCTCTGTCTCTCTCTCCCCTTCCCCTCAGTAACAGCTTGGGATGGTTCATGCTAGCCAGTAACTCTTTGATGAGCAATACGAAAATCCAGAGCATTTATTTAAAAATACATCTGAATTGACATCTCCACATGAGCTTCTAAGAGCTAGTAATTAGGCGTTTAAAGCTACCGTAACTTCACACAGTTATGGTAGCTTTAAAAGCCTAACTACTAGTGCTTTAGCATGATACAGTAGGCCTTGTTCACAAAAATGAACTTTTTGTGGCTCCGTGCATTCTTAAGGGTGGATGGTATAGAAGTCCCATACTAGTGAGAACCTATATTTACAAATTGACTTGTTGAAAGTAAAAATCTAGAGCAACCATAACACAGAGAAATGATCTGTTAGCTTAGAATACTTGTGAAATCTAATAGTCACACAATGGTGTAATGATACCTATATGTATATTTGATCACCAATAATTGAAGCAGTTATTTGTGTAGATTTGCTTTTAATGTTGGGGCAAATGTGGCTAAGGAATGCTATCCTTGTACAAATCCATAGGATACAATGTGAATAATAAAAATAATGAGATATACAAGGTCTTGCAGTACTTCCTTAGTAGTAGCAGAGCACATACTTAGCATGTAGAAGTCTTCAATTAAATCCTTGTGATTTCTAGTTAGAACTTGTACCGGAAGCCCAAGATAATCATAAAGCTCAGGGGTGTCAAACTGGATTTCCTTGAGGGCCAGATCAGCATTGTAGTTCTCCTCCATGGGCCAGATCAGGGGAGAGGAAGATGGGATGTCTCCTACAGCACCCGGCCAGCCAACATGGGGCATGGCAGGGCACCCCCGTGCCCCATTTTGGCTGCCAGAGGCACTGTGGGCTGGTCCCTTTGCTATTTCTAGGCTGGTCCACAGGCCATATTTAAGCATATTTAAGAGTTTGAGACCCTGGTTATAGCTGGTCAGTTACATAGAAGAAAGCCAAATTAGTTATAAAGGAGTTTTCTAGTTTTCATATTGTATTGAATAATTTTTGCAGCTTTCATAGATGTCAAGGATGAATATTTTATCAGGAATGCTAAAGCATACATAAAGCTGTATTTGGAAAGAAGTTTCAGAAAGCCAGTGATTTTTGAAAGAAGACACATTTACAGTAGCAGACAGTAGAAATGAAATTGTGTTACCATATTTGAGCTGTACATGCATTTTGAAAACTATGAAATCCACTAATGTAGAAAGCACTGAACGAAACTGGAAATATATTAGTTGGGGATGAGAAGTTTTTCCATGCCTGTCAGCAAGCTTTTTGAATGGTTGCTGTACTCTTTCAAAGGTTCAAGTTCAAAAGAACCAATCTGAGGGGACTATTGTGATTTAAACTTTCCCTCCATGCTGATGTCACTTTCAAACTGACATAAGCAGGTTATAAATACAACTGCCTTGAGGCAGTTAGCCAGTTCCTTGAGGTTCCTGCTGGTGCCTGAAGAATTCATTCCAGTCATAGCACTGTGGGCTAGGAACTCCAGCCTCATAGGTGGCTGAGCTTAGGAGCTTTCTTTTCTAAAGAAGTATAGACATAGACAATAAGAGTCTAGGAATAGATAAGTATTCTTGAATGAAAGTATCTTTATTGTATAATAAACAGTTTATTTATTATACATGACTCTGCCTGTTAAATGTGCTACGGTGTAAGAGAAAACAATCCATTGACTTAAAATAATATCTTCACAATGCCACAATTTTAATGGGTGGGGTATCATTTATATTAGTGTGAAATGTTTAAGACATAGGAGGCAGAGACAATTTTCACTATGATAGAGGTGTGGGACAAAGAAAGAACTCTTTTCACTTGCATCATTAGAGCTGAGACCTAGGGGGCATATTTACATTGCATATCTCTTCATCACATGCCATAAAAGAGGCATGCCTTCCTTAGTAATACTTCCAACATTTTTGTTTTTAATATTACTGAACAAATAGAGAACTTTTTACACTTTTAAGGTAAAGACTGAAATTGCTATGGGGACAATATTTTCATTACAAATATGCATTTAACAACATGATGATAGATTGGGCCAGTGTCAAAATATTAAGAGACTTGTATTTGTGCTTGGTTGAATAATTCAGTTTTGAATTCTTTTTTTTTCTTTTTCAGAATTAAGATTAAAGAAAAGCCCTCAGAATTGACAGGCTTAATGATTACATTCTTAATTTTGTTGGATTTATTATTTGAAGCTGTAACACTGATTAAACTTTTGTTCTTTGTTTGATTCATATTTCCTAAAATTTAGCGTCCTCCAAACACATTGAATTTGACTGAGGCAGCTGAAACACACTAGTATAAAATCTGAGGTGGAGTTTTTTTCCATTTTGTTCTTTTCTATAAATAGCTTAAGGTTATGTAAAGAATTTGATCCTTATGAAAACCAATCTTCACTTTCTACAATTCTAAATCTTCCAAATTAGTTTCTCAACTAAATAATCTACCACGGTACGTTTTAAAATAGTTTTTAAGATTGTTGTTTTGAAAGTTGATATACACATGTATTTTAGAAAACAAAATGAATTTCAAAAATTAGAAAATACAGAAATCTACATTTTTGTATGTTTTATACAGCTTTATTAAATATTGGCAATAGAATTATGGAAAGGATGTATAAATGGCAGCATCAAAATATATTGTACAAATTGACCACAATGCTCTGTGGAATATACTTTTTTTTTTCTTCTTGGCCAAAATATAATTTCCCTTACCACACACAATACATTCTAGTTATTGATTATATGGAGAAGCAATACTAGGAAAAAGAATAATCTTTTGGTCTTCACATGAGGTTTGTTTTCTGTTTTGATGTATTTCTTCATGTTTCAAGTAACATTATTCTAACCATCATCTCCCCTCATCTCATATTTAAAGCTTTCTTTAAAATGCTAGTTCTTCTCAAAAGGAACTTGACTTTCTCGGCATAACCTCTTACAGTTTTTAATATACATTTTGCCCTCTCTGGTTCAATGGAAGGAAAATCCCTGATTTTACTGAAGGAAAATTTCCAGATAAATAAAACCAATAACAATGTCAGGTTTTTTTCAGTCTTCAAACAACAAAGTTTTAAGGAAACTTCAATTAACAAAGATTAGGATTCATGGTTCCAATGGCACATGTTTAAGAGATTTAATATGTGTTGCCATCCACAAAAATAGGCTGCTTGATTTCCCCAGCTTCTGTGATAATCTCCTCAGTGTTTCCTCAGCAGTGGAAGGAAGCTGTGGAAGAAACAGGTGGGCTTCTTATTCCAGCTGATGAACACCCTGCTTTTCACTTCTGCCCAGTCAGCTGTGGTGAATAGTCTAAGGATTGACAGTGGCTGTTAGAGAAGGAAAGAGCAGCTGAGATAACATTCAGTCTATTTACAAGAAGCTAATTGCATGAAAGGACTAGTTAAAAGATCCACAGTGTTCTCATTCTTGGCTGCCTCTTATTAATACCCAAATAGCTAGATAATTGTTTAATAAAAGATCCAGTCAGTGTGTAAGGTATGCCATGCAAGTTGGTGGACTATAATGGGAAGAAGAATGACAGCTTGTTACTATATATGGAAGAAGGCTCATCTCTGAAAGAAAATTGAGGAACAACAAATAATTGTGTTTTTATTAGAAGCATTTATCTTACAATCCAAAGGTTCTTTTCTGTGGGTACACATATAGATAATATAAAAGAACAGCTTTTGTGAGTGGATAGATTTTCTTCAGATAGAAGGATTGTTTTGTAAGAAGATGGGAATTTGTGGCTCTAGCATATAGTCACAAAGCTATGAAAATCATTTGCTCCCAGGCACCCATAACTTTCCCTCTTCAGTTGGAATGAGTTCCCTAATTCAGCAACACAGCCCCTGTTCTTTGGGGTTCTTTTTCCGCAGAGAATTTGTATCAGGTTATAATTGTTATTACAAGTAGTCCTCAACTTAAGACGGATCACTTCATGACCATTTGGTTAAAAAAATATTTATTTAATTACACATCTTCAAGGTTATGATTGCCACACCATCCTTGTAGTTAGTTATGTATTCACATTTTGGGCACTTTTCAACTACCTCACATTTGTGATCAGTTGCCATATTACATGATCACGCAATCACATTTTGTGACATTTTTCCATATTTGCCATTGGGTAAGCTGGATTCGGACTTACAACTACATGATCTACTTAAAAAAATATGGCGCCTCGCTTAACAACCAGGGGACTTACTCAACAACTGTTGTAAAAATGGTTGTAATATTGAGGCTAGTCACATGGTGTCTCAAGTTGAGTCCACAATAACGTATGACCAAAATTCTGAGGTCAACTGTGGTCATAAGTTGAGGACTATCTGTAGTAAACAAACCTGCTGTCAGTTATTTTTGTTCTAGTATCTAATGTTTTGTTCTACACACACACACACACACACACACACACACACACACACAGAGAGTCATTTTTGCAAACCCTTTAGTTCTTAACATTTCAGTAAAGCAAGCAGTTGAAAAATCTAATCTTGATTCTAGTATCCTTTATTTTTTGACATGCAGAAAAAAACAACAGTGGCAGTGAAATGGATTTTTTTTCTTAAAAATCCAAGCATCATGTTATAAATCTGCAGTGAGTACAGGCAAAAGGAAAAAAGATACATAAAATTTTGTTTTTTTCATTTTTTGATGCTTTCGAGACAGTCTTGACTCCTGGCAACTGCTTGGACTAATCCCTGCTGTTTTCTTGGCAAGATTTTAAAAGTAGTTTGCCACTGCCACCTTCCAAAGGTTGAGAGTGAATGAATATCCCAAGGTCACCCAGCTGCCTTCATGCCAAAAGCAGGACTAAAACTCCTAATTTCTAGCCTGATGCCTTAATCCCTACATCAAGCTGGCTCTCAACTAGCTTTATTAATATTTTTGATATTATCATATATGTTTGGACATTATATACAGAGACTGGAACAATTTATGAGACAAATAAGGTATTTACTGCAAAAAAAAAGATGCCTGCTTTACTGAGTGTTATGATAGAAAAAATTGATATTAAGCAACTTAGAGACTCAAAAACTTTAGCAATTTACCTTTGTACAACTGGTAAACATATATGACTGTACAATGCTCAAAGCATTGTTGATTGCATAACATTTCATGTTTCATAAATGCAAGCAAAAAAACAAGTCCATCACAATGGATGCCAGGGGTGTCAAACTTGATTTCATTGAGGGCTATATCACAGTTGTATTTGAGCTTGGGGAGTTGGGGTTTGTTAAATATAATTTAATGTTCATCATTGAATTACATGTTTTTGTATGAGTTAAGATGGCTGCCTGGGAGCCACACCACACTAACTCCAACTTGGTGACAGGCTGTCTGAAAGGGGCCTGGGTTTCCCGCCTAAATGTGGCAATTCCCAACTCTCCTATAAAAGGGGCCATTCACTCACATGCATACAAGCGCTTGTACTTCTCTATGAGTGTATGATTTTATGCATCCAGTTCTGCTGAATAAATTAGTCCATTGGAAATCCTTTGTGTGCTGAGTCTGCTTCTATCAAATTCATCTCCTCTAAAATGTTATTCAACAGGGTTGTGTGGTCAGGAGGCATGGCCATCTCGATATCACTTGTCAAGTTTCCATTTTTAGCTGCGAAGTCCTCCTTCAGCCCTCTGCCAGCAAAAATGGAGCCCAGGAAGGCTCTGTTTTTGCTGGCAGAGAACTTCAGGAGGCTATCGTGGCTGAAAACTGAGCCTGGAAGAGCCACATGTGGTCCTCCTGACCTCCGTTTTTGCTGGCAGAGGCACCGCGGGCCTTTTTGCTGTTTCCAGGGTGACCCCCACAGGCCGGCTCTAAGCACCCCATGGGCCAGATCCAGTCTGCAGGCCTTGAGTTGGACACCCCTGATGTATGCAGATGGATTTTTGAAAATTTCTGCCTAAATTTGCGCAGTATTATAGGGATGCTAGTGTTAATTATCAGAAATATAGTCAAAAAAAGATACAGTACAAAATATTGTTTATATTGGAGTGATATCTGTAATTCTAAAATTTAATAACCAGCACAATACCTTGTACTTATATGTTTGAAAATGGATTGGATAGATTGAATGATTAGTTAAATGAAAATCTTGCCGGTTTGAAGTCCCATGATTAACTTGTGACCTACCCCTCCTTTCATGGGATCATCAAAAATAAGTTGAAAATTGTATTGGATGGTGCTGCAGCTATGTTCACAGATGTCATCAACATATCCAAGCACATCCAAGATAAGAAGGAATTACAGAAAAATGCCACATCCTAATGTTCACAAAACACATCCAGCATCCATACTCAATAGGACAGAAACTGAACTGAATCGGATGTAAATTAAAATAATCTTTCCAATTGGTTTTAGTACTAAAAATAATGGAATTGTCAGGATTTGTTATTTTAAAGTTCCTATCATGCCACTATTATTTTGCTTAGAGCTGGATATATGTTAGCTAACTTCACTAAGGAATATTTTAGAAAAATAAACCTAGCAAAAACTTGATTAGAGATGGAACTAGAAAAAGATTCCAAGGTTTTCTCACCATAAAAACGAACAAGGAGTTATACTGTCAAACAAACAACAAAACAATAACAATAGAAACAACAAAACACCACTTTTGATTACACCACCCCTTATTATTGATTACCCCAGCTAGTAACCATTTGCAAATATGATGGTAATAAGTGGTAATTTAAAAAACAGTTTTCTAGCCAGTGCATCATTTACAATCAAATTTCATGCTCCTGATGACAATAATCTTTAGTGTGAAACAGATTAAGGTCTGGTCAGTTTCAGAGGAGCAATGGTAACTGCTGAGCAGTGGTAAGTGCTGGGGAGTTCTAATCAATTAATTGAAGTTACCAAATTGAGTTGTTCTTTGTTTATTTAATTATTTATCATTCATTTTCTTGCAGTTTAGGTTACTGTGCTTATGTTGCTGGAAAAAAAATACTTATTGGAAAATGTGTACCAAAAATTATATCAAACCAACCACATACACATACATATAACAAGTATATAGATATGAGCCACTTGGGTGTAGAAGTTAAGGTATCAGATTAAGTACTGGGTGACCATACATTCTAGTCCTGTCTTAAACACAAAAAGCCTTGCGTGACTTTGGGCCGGTTTCCTTGTCTTAACCTTAGGAAGAATTCTAGGGCAAATTGCTTCTGAAGTCTTACAACAAATTTTCAGGGCAGTTATCACCAGGAGTCAAAATTGACTCAAAGGACATGTCACAGAGGGAGCAAATATTTTATCAACTCACACTACAGTGCCTCCATAAAATCAAAGATTTAAAAATATAAAATGGAATTATGGTTCCATTTGATGTCTTAGCACTCTTTACGTCCACAGATCTAGAACTAACAGAAGTACCTGTGGCATCAGCACTACCCAACACACCTGACTTAGCCAAGTACACTAAGATCAAAATATCCACAGCCATGGATCTCATCAATTTCTGATTCACAACCTATTTTCAGTTTGATGAACAAATATACCAACATTTCAGAGGAATACTCATAGACTCACCACACTCAGGACTCGTAACAGAGACTGAAATAAAGCATATAGAAACTATGGCACTCCCAACACATTCAACCAAAAGTATAGATCTGATATGTAGTTGACACTTTTGTCATAAGCACCATGAATACCAAGTAGCAGAAGACACAAAGAAAACTCTTTAATCTCACAACACATGGACAGAATCAACCATAATTTCAACAGCAAAATTGTGACATTACAGATCAAGCTAAATCCAGAAAGGTACATACAAGGTACATACAAGGCAATTCTCGGAAGCCTTGTATGTAGACAAATTGGCCATCACCAGACATTAGAGATAAATCACACTTACTCATTATTCAAAGACTTAATCAAAAAGCTATGAAGAAACAAAAAGACCAGAACAGAGCCTATCTAGCAGCCTATATCCAGACAAACAGGGAATAATATCAGACAAATAATCATTTGTAGAAAACAATACCCTAATCAAGGAACTACCAAAGAGAAACCCAAATCTGGCCAAGGGGTGAGGGACAAGATACTGTATACAGCTAGTCCTTAACTTACCATCACAATGGAGTCCAAAATCTCCATACAACCATTTTTGTCACATTGCTGCACAACAGCTGCTAAGTGAATCATGTGGATGTTAGGTGAATCTAGTCTCCCATTGACTCTGTTTGCCAGAAATTCACTGGGAAGGTTACAAATGTATTATGACAATACAACTGTCATAAACATATGCCAGTTGCCAAGTGTCCAAATTTTGATCACATGATTACAGGAATAACGGTAGTAAGTTGAAAACCAGTCATAAGTTACTTTTTTTCAGTGTTGTTGTAACTTTAAATGGTCCCTAAATGGATGGTTGTAAGTCAAGAAATACCTGTATAATCAGGGAACAAACACCACACTTACTAGCAGTGATGTTCCTTAGTTGGGTAATAAAATATCTGCAAGCAAACAACCAAGCTCAGAGAGTACCAAGTATCCCACAACTCTGATCTGCAGATATTCTCTTCTTCTAATAGAATATTAGAACTATAGGAGAGAACCATCAAGATATCAGGTTATTAAAAAATCTGGAAAGATAAAATGAGCATATTACAATAATGAAATGAAAGCCACCATATGGAGAAGTTATTAAGAGATTTACTGTGAAGATAAAGACACTAGAGAGATGACATATTAAAGCACAGATTTTTGTTATCATGTGTGAAACAATACTGGAACTCATTCCAGCAATAGGTCACGGATTCTTGGAAAAAGGACAACATCTGGGATAGATGTAGCTTCAGTGATGACCTTTGGATTTGTCTAATCTGTTAGGATATCACAAAAACTAGAAATACGTATTTCTGGAATGTATCTTCTGGAAGTTACTTCTACTATTACCGAAGGTTTCTAAAAATGTAAGGATTTCTCAAGAATTCAGCAGTTAAATTACCAGCACAAGCACCTCTCTTAAGACTGTATAAATATCAAGATATCAAGATTATATTAAGCACAGTAATGACACCTGTCCTTTCCACCTCAATCTGAGTTGATGGAAATATTTACAAGTAAATAATTATATCTGTTTTAATGTATTGTAACATTCCATGAGATTAGAAACTCTGATAAATCTGGTTTCTAATACTGAGGATTTTAAGTATATTCAGCTAAATATAGTTATAGTCTTAAAACAAGTTTCTCCAATCAAGCAGGATAACATGTATTGTTTAACTATACCAAAAAATCAATCTCCATATTTATATTCTTGGAAACTGCTTAAGAAAACCTCTAATATAGATTTCAATATTTTAACTAAGGTACAATTTATATTTTTATGTATTTACTGTTCTGCTAGTTATGAAAAATGCTTCAAAATTCAATTCAAAGTTACTTTTTGTTCAAAGAAGTTTACAAAACAGTTCAATTTTTGCACAATTTCTTCAAATCCACTTTTATTCTAACGGGTAAATATATATTGGAATGGAACTTAAGAATTATCACCCCACCCGGGTATTACACATTAAAGAAAAGGTGATGGCACAAAAATAAGTAAGTTTTGTTTGTATTTGAATTGACCAACATGAATGATTCCTATATCATGAAAATTCCACATCAAGACTCTGGATATATTGTTTGAGAATATAGTTTGAACGAAGAAGTATCTTTCAGAAGGTTCACTCAATGTCTCCTCTGTTTCAATCAGCTGTAGTCTATCAAAGTATAAAAGTTGAATATATGTTACTTTTTAGAAAATTCTCCTGTGGAATGAACCTTCTTATGACTTCAGGGACTGTATAGTTGTCTTGGCTATAATATCAGAATGGCTTGTTTTCTTCTAGGATACATGTCAACTTCCCAGTCTAAGCGTATTGACTTGATTGTCTCCACCTCAAGTACTAATGACTTGAGATTCTGCTTAACTTCTTATCCCAGATAAGGTACTAGCACCTGTTAAGAATGTTAATCTTCATTATGTCTATAATGTGTCTCCCTGTTTAAGCTTTTTTTTTCTCTGCCCCAATCTATATATATTCACTGTAAAATTTCTCTTCAGTGGAAAAGTAACTTCTATGGGACTTTATATGTTTTGCTTACTTTATGATAGGTTTATGTTCCCTCCTAAAATACATCTCTTGTTATATTTTTATACACAAATTTACTTGCATTTACAAATAACAACAATTGGGAATCTGTCTAAAACATAGTGGGGAAAAAGGAGGTCATGGAGCATGGCATAAAATGTTGTAATCTAAAAGGCATTGAGAAACATGTTCATAAATTTTCAGAGCTTTACTTATTACTCAAACAAATTTCCTTCCTTGCCTGGTGTTCTATATTCACTGAAATTATTTGGTTCACTTATTTCCAGCCTTGGTTATCATGTCAATTTAAAAGCTCAGTCTTGGGCTTAAGTTCCTTCACCAACTTCAATACAATGTAATAAGTCCAGTGTTGTTTCTACTGTCAGAAAGGCCCCCCTTCTCTTCATTTTTGGCTAGGAGTTTTGACAAGATGTTGATGGCCATCTTGACCTAACAGTAACAGTAGAAGCTACTGTAGATATGAAAGTAATTGTAAAACCAGACACACAACTAGAACAACTGCATAACATGATGGTGAATGAGTAAAGATAGGAAGGGACTTTGGCAAGAAAAGGTTCAAGCAGTTTCAGTGGGAAGAAGTCTTGGTATATTTTCAGACCTTTGGTGGGAAATTGATCACATTTTTTTTTTTAACATAAAGCAAATTCTTAGATAAAACTGATCTCTTGCATAATGATAAATTAGCACAAAATGGTAAAGCTACACATACAAGCTTACAGTCTTATCCCAGAAACTACGAGCTAAATATTCCTGACGAATCTTTGTACTTCTTTGTACTTTGTACCAACTGTACTTCTACTATTTGCTTGTATTTTTAAAGAACTGTATATCATAAATATTCATGGAACAAAAGGTAAGTCTTGAAAATAAATGTTAAGACTTTTCCTATTATCCGTCCCTGGTCTTAATTCAGATACATATTTTTTTCATAACTTTTTTGCCTTTTATATTGGATTGTGAGCAATATTTTCCTGTTATTTCTTTAAATGTTCTGCTTTATTCCTGATGCAGTCAGCAGCATTTATCCCGATCTATTTATATTTATGTGAACAAAATACCTGTTTTATTTAGGTGGGTAGAGAAGCAATAAATAAATAAGTAAAACTGCCACTGCAAATACAATCCTGTTAAGCTGAGAAAACATGAAAGCTCTTTAGTATCTACTTCATGGTGAGAAAAATGTATTAAACAGGAGTGTATTCTGTTTTCAGACCAATCTCAATTTTAAATTATGATGAAAAAATATCAGAGTTAAAATTAAAACAATTGCTTCAGGATTTTGCTGTTATCTGACAAAAGGCAATATGCTGCAGTCCATATAACCTGGATTGTTTGTTTTGTTTCATCTCTGGCAGATGCTGAAAAGTGGGATTTAAATGAAAGAGGGGAGTAGTTATTTTTATCTCTTAGAATCCATATGGCATCATTTGGTCTGAAAACAGAATGGTAAGAGAAGACAAAGCAGGAAAAGAATTGTTCCTGTTTAGGAGAGAATAAGTGTAGCATGTTGTGGCTAAATGTTTGGAGCAATCTGTTTTAGAGTTCCATGTCACAAAATTAAGAGATGTTACCTTCTCAGATCTTCAAAGAATCCTGATTGATTTCCCCAAAAAAGTAGATATTCCATAACCAACCAAATATTCATGTACATTTGTGCTAAGTACAGATTGTTCATCTAATGATGGTAGACCATTGTCCCCCATCACAACCACTAGTCCTGTGGAAAACAATGTGATAAAGAAGAAAGGAGAAGCTGTTATTGTCTATTTAGCCTATATTCAGCATTTGATAGTTTTTGACCACCTCTCATAAAAGCATGAACATTGACCCATGGCAGAAGGATTTAAGGCTATGTTTATGCTCAGGTAGTCAAGTAATTGACTAATTAATTCTCCATTAGACCATTACCATTTGTTTTGATTAAAACTGAAAATTAATCTTGCAGAAAAATGACTAAGGACATCGTACAAAGTCTTGAATAGTTTCCTTTTAAGGCATTCAGCAACAGCCAATCACTATGAGGTGTTTAAGCTCCAAGCCTCTCTCTTCTCTTTCACGTTCATCACTTTTCTGAAAACATATTGAGCACTTTGCAAGAATGAACCTGTATTAAATAAGAATCTGTTTTCTCACTGTACATTGATTAATCAATTTAATTATCAATGTTGCGATTTACATCATATCTCTCTTGGAAGATGCTTTGTATTGTCATTGAATATGTATACCATCAAAAGCATAATTTGAACTTCAACTTGATGAAAAATATCTACTTGTTCATCTTCCAGTTATATGTATTGCAGCATTTATTATGTAATAACTCTTTTTTTGGCCATAAAAGCACCAAAAACAAGTTGTATATGATGTATGCATGTATGAGTGTGTATATGTGTATGTGTATATGTGTGTGTGTGTGTGTGTGTGTGTGTGTATGCAAATCTAAGACCAATTGTTACACAGCCAGTACCCCAGCCGCCCAGGATGTTACAAAACTAATCTGCAAGCATTAACTCCATCAACCAATCAAGATGGAACAACACAGCATTGTGTTTTAATGACCTGGGTGATGGGCTGTTTAGTAGCATCCTGGAGTCTATTGTTGTAATATGCTGAGTCCTTT
>JANHFR010006107.1:126165-136549 GCA_032468015.1 Mimophis mahfalensis
CTCCCAATGGTTAGAATGCAGTATTGCAGGCAAAGGATGTGCTGTCCTCATCCAACGCAGGAAATGCAGGTGCTGGTTTGCATACTTCACTAAGGATGATGGGTGGAGAGACCAGTTCAGACTGTTAGTTATCTCCACTCCCATTTTGACATTAAAACACCACTGAACAAAATGACTTATGACCATTTTTCACACTTACGACATTGCAGCAATGCAGTATCCCCATGGTCACAATGGTTGCGGTATCCTGGGGTCACATGATCCCCTTTTGTGACCTTCTGACAAGCAAAGTTAATGGGGAAGCCAGATTCACTTAAGAACCATGTTCCTAACTGAACAACGGCAGTGATCCCCTTAACAACGGTGGCAAGAAAGGTTGTGAAATGGGGCAAAACTCACGTGACAACTGTCTTGTTTAGCGATGGAAATTCTGGGCTCCATTCTGGTTGTAACTGGTAAAGTGGTTAAGCAAAAGTCAATTTTGTAAACAGGACTGGAAGGTCTATGCCCTTACCGTGATGTTCTCCTTAGGTGAATTAACCCTTCTTATTTGAACAATTTTTTCCCATTATTTACTGCGTTAATAAGGACCATGTTTGGGGAGAATCACAATATATATTGAGCAGCTTTAGATTTGCTGTAAAATAAAGTTTCCTGTTGAATAAGGATATGGTAAATACAGACAATGATAGACTAGGCAGCTGTTTCCAGGTAAGAGAGCATCGAAGCATAGTGATGGGGGTAGAGACCCAAAGATGGAGGACCAAGAGTAGAGCAAAGAGTAAAAGGGGTGCAAGCCAGATGAAGAGCCAGAAGTAAAGTAAAGTGAAGTATAGTGAAGAAAGTTTTGCTCTCTGCCTCCTCCCACTTTATTGAGCCAATGGCAAAGATGATTATACAATATAGAATTACATTATACATAGAAGCAGCCAATCCAGAGGCTGGGAAAGTAGCTCTATTGTCCTGGCAACCAGAGAGATATTGAGGGGCCCACCTTACATCCTGTCAGATAAACACAGCACTTCTCAAGACCAGTTTCTCATGGGCAAAGGATTAGTTCTGTCGTGCCCTCACCTGCTTCAGGCCGACAGTTTTGGAGGATGGGGCAGCCAACAGGAACACCTTTGTCCCACCAACTTTCCCAACACCCTGTCCGTCGAAGGGAGGTGATCCTGGGACCTTCAGCACCCGAAACAGCAACCCCACCTATCCCTGTGGCACCTTGGATCATCCTTCCTCTCGTACTGATAAGCATTCATATTCCACCCTGTCCTTCCACTCCGATGGTTAAGTCCGATGGCTGTTGTTCAACCGTTCTGCGTACGGGTTACAGGCCCCCTAGTTAGGTCCCCTATGACTCATGACCGATCATTCTTCCCTCCTCCAATCCTATGCTGGCAAGACTTTCCTCCTCTTCATTGGCCCCACAGACTACCCTGGGAAATAGACCTGGATAATTGGGATGAGGCTTAGTTGGGGGGGGCGCATACTTGTTTGCCCGGCAGATTGATCCAGGTAGGTCCAGATACCCCGAAGTTTCTAGACTTGGGGGGCACGTGACCAACCACGTGGGAATGAAATTGGCCGGGCGTTTCCCCTTCCTCAGAACTGACTCGATTCCTGGACGGGACAGTCATATACTATCCCTGTTCAGTGCTCATCCGTTCTCCCGTTACTTGGTTTCCAAATAAAGTTGCTGTTTCCTGAGAAAAGGAGTCAGTGGGTGGATACAAGGGAATCTGGGGTTGAGACGGGTGCGACAAGATCATAGTAACACTGAAAACCCCCTAGATTTGTCAGCTCAGAGGCCATTTCTGGTACTACAATATTCCTACATAAGGATTCAGTTTTGGGAATGCTATGGACATAACCATGTAGTTTTTTCAATGGTATTTTGGAAAGCTTGCTGTTTTTCAACTTCCGAGTGTGGCCCATGGTCCTGAAATTTCCAGATTCCCTCTCATTCATGTACTAATCAAGTCTTATCCTGCTGAGATTTTCAAAAACAATTCACAGAGCCTACAATATATCAAACCTGGACATAGGCATGCCACCCACTGTCATGTGGACATTTTTGTAGCTCACAAATAGGTAGCAGACGTATATATATATATTAAAAGAATGTTATACTCACAAGCGCACACAATCTCGCTTGTGTGTGTAACACTACAACAAAGGAGTGCCTTCGGTTTTATAAATTAAAAGTAATTTGTAATTTATAAAACCAAAGGTACTTTGTGTGTGTAACATTACACACGTAGGAGTGCTTTTGGTTTTATAAATTAAAAGTAGCCTATAATTTATAAAACCAAAGGTTCTACTTCTGAATATTTGGTGCACTAAAATCGTAACTAGTCAGAAAACCAGCCCTCATTTAAATCAAACCCCTGTATTTTATCTATGACATTTGCAGTGTCTTCTCACAAATGCTAACTCTGAAGATTGTAATTCAAAATAATGGAAGTTTATTGCCAGAGGATTGCAACTTTAGATACAAATGTTGCTCATTTCTGGTTAAAGCCCATGGGAGCATTACAGAGCAATCTAAATATAAAAAAAGCTGAATCCACAATCTCTACCTTGTACCTCAAATATATGCAGGTGGGTTGTTTTTCCCAGAAGAAGCACTTTCTCTGGTTGTAGATTGTGTTGCTTTGGTGCAACAAAATATGTCACATTATACTTCAGATGGTTTCCAATTTTCCATCAGCTGTTTTAGATGTAGACTACAATGGATTATGTCTAGAGACAAGGACATGTGAGCTCGTGACCAAAAATACCCACATCCTTTTCCGCTATAGCTTATGAGGCCCTAATAAATGCAGCGTTTATTTATATTTGGTTTCTATTTAAAGGTCAATTCTGCTTTGCTTTCCCTCATAAAGAGACTGGGACTAATTAACCAAGTATGAAAAAGCTGCCCACCCAAAAACAATGAAAATACAACAAACAATTAAGATAGCAGAATAAATACTGTATCAACACACTTAAATTGGGAGTTCCAGGCCTATGTGTGGAAAACCTGAAGAGGCCAAAAAACCCCCCCTGAAAATTGTTACCTCCTTGTAAGCTTTAATGTGACAGAATGGAAAATGCTTAAATATATGACTGGAGTAATCCCCTTAACGGCGTTTAATGTTAATTAAATGAAATGAAGTGTAGTCTTGGCTCTTGTCCCATCTTCTCTTTTCTGAGGCAAAGACTTCGACATGTTCTCTGTGACCAAGAAAGGAAGTTTAGCTTGGGGGGGATAAAAGGCACATCCTTGACCTGAAAGCCAAATGAACAAGTATCCATCATCCAAGGAACAGAGACTCAGTCTTAAAAGGATTTAGGATAAATAATGGATGAAGCCATCAGAGAAGGGGTATATTCTCTCTTAATCCACAGCTTCCTTCACCTCCCAGCATAAATACAGAACGTTGCTTCATTCAATATTAACTGTGCCATATTCCCCCCCCCCCCGAAATGCTGTCTGTAAATGATGGAGAGTGTGCTTTTAATCAACATTTCATGAAATGCGCCATTTTTATTTATGCTTGTTGTTGTTACTTGCAAACCAAGAAGGGAATGTTGGGAAAAGCTTTATTTTTCCTTTTGGATTGAAGACTGAAGGTTTTTATTTTTACCGAAACTCTTGTGGGGATCTGGGTCACACAAGTCACTACATGTACTGCAGTTTATCTGACTTTAGAAAGGTTTATGTAATGATCATTTTAAATGAGACATATGGTTGTGCCCGGTAGGTTAAAATATGCAGTATAAATAGTCCTCGACTTGTGATCGGTCTCCATTCAAAGTTATGACAGATCTATACAGTACTTATGATCCAGTCCTGGCGTTTCAATGGTCAGGTCCCTCCATAGTTACATTACTGCCCTTTGGTTGCTTGGCAACAGTCACATTTACAGCCATTTGCAGCATTCCATAGTCAGGTGACTGTAATTTACAACAGATTTGCCCCCAAATTGGCGATTATATCCAGTTTTCAGCAAAACTGTGCCATTACGAACCATTGGTTCACTGAACCACCATAGAGTTTGCTTTACAACTGCTGTAAAACAAATCATAAAATGGAGCCGGTCATGTGACTGACCCAATTTACAACTGGTACAACTTAGGACCGTAATAACCATGCTCCTTCACAATTGTAGGTTGAGGAGTATCGGTAATATATCAAGATACAGATTTGCACCCTTAAAGAGGTGGATATTTAAAGCAGTAAAAAAGCATTTCCTAAATACCAAGACGCAATACCCTGTTTAAAAAGGGTGGAGTTACCTTGCTGTAAATGTTATTGTTGCAGAATCAAATTGTGTTTTTTTTAATTCTTTTATATGGTTTTATAGTGTTACAGATAATTATGATCGTATAATAGCCATTACCGGCATTCTTGGGAACATCTTTCTTTTCAAAGTTCAAGGTTGATGGAATCAGAGCTGATGGCCGAAACAGAGGAAGAGGTTTAAATCAATACACTTCACTAGTCTTCATTAATTCTAAAACCCAGACAATTATACTAATGCAGGCAGTAAGAAAGCAAATTCATCAGTTACTAGGAAGCTTGGCTGATGCCATGCATTGGATATTGAAGGGGGAAGGAGGTTTTCTGGCCCTTACCCTGGTCACTGCTTTTTCTGGTCAGTTTTTTCCCAAACATGTTGCATTTTTTAACATAGAATACCTGTGTGTTGACATAGTGACAATTTAGAAAGTTTCTGGCGTGTTTTGTTAAACATCTTTGTACACATAGATGACACTGTTAGCATCATAGTATGGTGTCCAGGTTGTTCTCAAAGGTATACAAAAGATTTGAAGGTGGGGTCCTTGGTTCTCTCTGAACTTGGTAATTTTCTTGCTGATGTTTCATTACCAAACTAGGTAACATCATCAGTCCTACGACAAATGAGCCAGCGTGGGTGATGTTACCTAGTTTGGTAAGGAAATATCTGTAAGAAAAGCACTGAGCTCAGAGAGCACCAAGGACCCCACAGTTCAACCCTGAGCTACCAATATTCTTTTCTATTGGTTTTGAAAATGAGGAGTGCTTCACATATACTAACACCCCTCCTTGAAGTGTGACAGCAGTTATACATCAGCTTCAAAAGGTGGCCTTGGGTGTTTGCAATGGCCACATCGATTTATCCACTTCTCACCTTCTAAGGATCTTGCCAATTTTCTCCATTCTTCCTTCCTATTGTGCGTTTTGCAATTCAATTCTCATTTATTTCCCTCTTTGTAACCAAATGAACGCACATCGTGTCTTAAAGGTGATGCTTTTGTTCATTCCACATTCATTCAGCATGCATTCGCTCTTGCATAACACCTATACCTACAGGGACCATACATCTTGGAAAAAATAAAATTTTCTGGCGAAAAAAAATAAAGGAGAAACCTCGAAAGGGTCAAATCTGAAAGGTTCACAAGGATTAAAAATGGTCGCTGTTTATAAGGTTGGTGTTTATTAGTTTGCAATGAAAATTCAAGAGCAAAACCAAGAAAATAATTAAAATAAACAAATCTCAAGGGCAGCAAGATTGATGTCAACTTCACAGGGTAAACCAGATAGGAATCACAACCAGGTGAGCTAATTCTACGGTACTGTAAAGCCACGTCCACAAAATGCAGCAAGTCTGAAAGGATAGGAGAACAAACCGATCAGGCGAAGATTCAGCAGTCCATCTGTATTTAAAAGACACAGGCAACTCTTTTGAAGTCAGCAAAGTCCACATTTTGGACAGAGAGGATTGCTGGTTTGAAAGAGGAGTCAAAGAGGGCATCTATGTCAAAACTGAAGAGCCCAACAATATTTCTGATATTGTGAAACATTCACAACATTATTAAAAACTCAACAAATCACCTCTGCTTTGAGATAAGCCTAGGAATGAGGGTAGCCAACCTATTCCCATCCAAGAAGTCAACCAGTCTTGATGAAAACGGAAGTCTGTTTATTATACAATATTTACAGAGACCACGAGGTGGCCAAGCTTACAGAACAGAAACCGAAAGTAGTTGCAGAGTTTACACGAGCAGCAGGAGATGTTCTCATTACATGTTGGTGTTACAGGGAGCGCCCTCTAGGGCAGATGTAGGGCTTTATATATCCTTTGGGTTAAGTATGATTGACATATTACAATCAACCCTCGTGACAGAAATGGGTGGCTTTGCACCTGCCGGTGCCAGACTCTTTGTCTCCACACAATGAGTGTGGTGTGGCCTAAAACTGCAGCAGCCATCTTAGGCGTATGTTTAACAGCAAACAATAATATATAACTTTAATGGTGTGATGCAAATAATACTAACACCTCTCTCAACAGAAGGGGAGGGATATGACAACATCTGTCTCCACTCTACAACACGGTTCTTTTAGTAGTTCCAAGAAGGCTCCACACCCATTTGTACCACTCAGGTGATACAAGCCTCCAAGGGGCCTCAACAACTATATGAAAAGAATGCAAATGACCAGCTGCCTGCAAGGAATATAAATCCTTCCATTCCCCACCATCCAGTCAGAGCTGAAGAAGCTTCTTGGATGAGAAGCAAAAACGTCTTCAGAGGAAAACAAGAAAGCCCAGTTGCCTCTTGAAAAAGTAACTTTAGGACAACCATGATCTGGATGACTGAGAATCTCCCCAGATGTCTAAAAAATAAAAAAGAGTTTTCCATACGTGTCTCTCTCTGAAAAATAGGGATGGTCCTTTCTGAGTTCTTGTCCTACCCACTCTTCAGAAGAGGGCTATCCTGTCTATTATTGACCTTTCCCTTGGCAGAATCTAGTCTCTCAAGGCCATTCCCAAGTACCATTAAAGTATGCTACAGATTCTATCGATGGAATTACATCTAGCAGGACCCAGGAGGCAAATCTTTTCTGCGATGGCACCCACCCTATGAAACATCATTTCTCCCAAGGTAAGATTGGCCCCATCTCTGATATCCTTCCAGAGGCCCCTTAAAATGGGGATGTATCTCATCAGGGTTCAAGAAAGTGGGGAGTAAGATGGCTATATTGTGTATAATAACTGCCTCTGCTACTCTGACACTAGTAACTTGTCCTGCCAGTGTTGGTGGGGGTTCTGTTTTCTCCTTAGAGGTTATCTTAATTAGGGTATTGTGTTAAATATTTTTATATTCATTAATTCATTTCAAATGTATGTATAATGCAAGTTAAGATGGCTGCTTGGGAGTCACACCACACTCACCTAGCTGGTGACAGGCTGTCTGGAAGAAGCCTGGGTTTCGTGGCTAAATGTTGCTATTGTGCACCTGTTCACCAATGGTTGTGCTAGCCTATATAAGGCAGGCTTGCATGCCTGTTTCAGTCTTCTAGTTCTGCTTCTTCTTCTCTTTAGCTTTTGTGCTTCATCTCTCTGTAAATAAAGATCTATGATTTTGGGGCTGAAGCCTCGAGTTCCTGGTCTCAGTTCTTTTGATCCATCAACCTCAAAATGATTGATGAGCAGAGTATAGTCACTGTCCTTTTGATTTAACATATTGTTTTCTGCTTATTTGTCTAGCCTTAATCCCTGCTTATCTCAGTGTTGGTTGCTGGAGAGGATGCGTTCTGGCATTTTGGTTTCTTTCTTAGCTTTTTTACTGTCTCTTTTCAAAGGTGTGTTAAGTACCACTTATATCTATGTGTTTATTGAGGGCTGATTTATCCGAATGCCTTCCTACTTCCAGGAATTCTCTACTGGTTTTTTGTGTTTAGCTTGGTCTAGGATTCTCAGAGTTTCCCAGTTCAAACTATGGTTGAGTCTGTCCATGCAAGATTAAGGATTTATTGTCTTCTGACTCATAGTTGATATTCACGCATATTTATATTCTCTTCTATTAGGATCAAGAACAACCATTAACCATTTGCAGAAGGAGCAGAAGATTTTGTCCAGTTAAAAAAAAATCTAATTATTCAAATTTTTGAGGTTGGGAATCTGTCTAATAACTGCAACTTAATCGGAGTTCAAGAAAGGCAATTACAATTATATCATTTCTGGCATTCTTCAAAATTCTTCTCCTTGACCCCCAAATGTCATCTCATTCTAAGGCAATCCGAAATATACCTGAAGGAAAAGGAGAGGCTGAACAACATACTAACTATAAAATGTGTGGCTGCACATCAGACATGAACCTGGAAAAGTGCAGCAAAACAGCTCCTTTACATAAAAAAGATAAACACGTCTAGCATGAATGGAGTCTGCTGAACAAATTAAAGAAAAAGAAGAGATGACACGGTTATTACCTGAGGAAAACAATGCGATAGCACATTGTCAAAAGCTCCTCTTTATGGCTATTGCAAAGATACTAATGGCACTTCAGAGAACTGGCTTTGTGAACACCAATATTGTATTGCAATGAGCTTCTAACAATGGAAAGAACAGATTCTGATAATGAGCAATCTTCTTTTGGCAAACTGTTTCGCTGTTTTATTAAGCAGCCCTAAGACTTCTGGTTTAAAAGATGAGATTATTTTCCTCTAGCCGAGCAATTATCAATTACCTCCGTAAATATTCTCAAGAAATCACCCATAGACTGTTGTCAGCTAACAATATATTTAATAAATTTAACATGTGCATTGATTTTTTTTCTTCCCGTTGGCTAGATCTTTTCCAAATACATTTTAATAGAAGCGAAAATCATTCACCAAGAGAAGCATATTGGAAGACTTTTGGTTTCCCCATGTTACCTGTTAGTGGAACAAAAGGCATTCTCATCACACCTCATTTCAAATGCCAAATTATTCCCCCTAAAATTATAACCAAGCTCCTACAGCGTCTGTGTAGATTCTCAGTCATCCAGGTCACGGTTGTCCCAAGGGTTCTTTTTCATAGGACAACTGGACTTCATTTTTGTTTTTACCTTGAAGATATTTGCTTCTCATCCAAGAAGTTTCTTCAGTTCTGTTCAGTTCAGAACTGAAGAAGCTACTTGAATGATAAGCAAAATGTCTTCAAGAAAAAGAAACAAAAATGAAGTCCAGTTGCCTTTTGAAAAAGCACTTTTTGGACAAGTTCCTACAGGAAATCTAAAGCTATTTTCTATAGGAAAATGGGTCAGATATTGGATGTATTAGTCCACAAATGGATATGCTCCAATCTAAACTTCCTATTGAATCAGAACGATGCAATCATAGAGTAGCAACCATAATGGTCGACATTGAAGGAAATCAACAAATATTTTATTCCTTCGTGAGGAAGCATTTAGAAATGTTCTCAACATGTTAAATTGTTAAACAAAACAAAACCTTCTCCCTCCCACATTATTTACTGCATAATCTTCATCAAAGGTTCTCTCAGTAATTGGGCTATGCAAAATTGATTTTATATAATAGCAGATTTGCATTTAGAAAAAATAGGCTTCGCTGAAAATTTGGTATGTTGAGAGAGCCACTGAATCAAACGAGACATGTGCAAATGTTGAGCTCTGCCTTCCTTCACCTCTTTGCAAAAGTAAGCCTTGCCGATTTTAGTAACAAGCAATATATTTTAAAAGTATTTAACACAGAATGATTTTAAAAAAGAAAAGAAAAGAAAAGCAAGCAGGAAGATCAAATGCTACAGCAGGAAAATGAAAGTTATATTATTTTAAATACTTGATAATGCCTGCTTCACCAGCAGATGGCATGCTATTTTATATAGATCTCATTTGTTTCCCACTCAAAAAACTATTTAGGAAATAAGACCTTCCAAACTGTATTGTTTGTGAAGTGTTATAATATTCAGTTCCTAAAGGTAATTGTTGTTATAGGTTAATAATTTCAAAGCAGTGAGAAATCTGAACTACTAACATTCGATAGGGGTACAGCTAGCATTGCAGTTACTCACAATAATGTAAATAAACAATAACTATAGTATACTGAGATGACTGTTTCTAATTGCAATGCCACTTGCCTTCTGGGCTCTTTGTACTTTAGGAATTCATTACTAACATGTCTCAGTGGTTAATTATGAATTCTGGACTATCGACAGCTGCTCAAAAATTATTTAAACAGTAAGATTATTGCCACCAAAAAATATGCAATTATGTACTTAAAAATAATGATAGTTTTGACAGTAAAAGCATCAAGTCACTTCCACACACAAACATAAATCCCTGAATATGCTGATAAAAACCTACCCTTTTCAATTACTCTCCAAAGCTGATAATTTACAGGTTTGAGTGATCCGTTATTCAACCTAGTATACTTTGTTTAATGGACTCTATCACCATAATCAGTATCTGCTTAAATAATGCGTTAACCCTCTGAACTGTTTTTTTTCAAGAGTGGGACATGATGGATTTATGCAATTTGCGATGTGTGATTCCATTTGTTGTTTCTTCTAATTGTTTTCTTGGTCACAAGGAAGCCCTGTCTGACATGTCTTTTAAGAAGAGAGTGGAAAACGCATTT
>JANHFR010006107.1:222202-232639 GCA_032468015.1 Mimophis mahfalensis
AGGAGGAGGAGGAGGAGGAGGAGGAGGAGGAGGAGGAGGAGGAGGAGGAGGAGGAGGAGAACTGTGGGGTCCTTGGTATTCCCTGAGCTTGGTTTCCTTGCAGACATTTCATTACCCAGCTAGGGAACATCATCAGTCCTAGAAGGCAGGGGAGTGGTAAGTAGGAGGAGAATAAGGGTGGATGAGATATAAGGATAAGGATGGATAAGCATGAGGTGGATGAGAAGGAGTACAAGGAGGAGGAGGAGGAAGAGGGGAAGGAGGAGCAAGAGAAAGGTAGGAAGTCAAAGTAATATTGTAAGTTAAGGTAGGAGACAAGACCGGAGATTCTCAACTTCAAATCTACCTTCAGCCAGTGAATAGTGGCAGGCGGTGGGATTATTGATTGAAATCTGGGTTGGGCCTCTTTAGAAGACACTCTTGCTATGTTTATTACAACATCCTTTTCCATCACACCCTCCCTCAATATGAACCCTCAATTCTGGCAATCCTAACCCAAGTAGATCAATCTATAAACTCCTATACAGAAGTGCAATCATGTTGTTTATTATTAAAATAGACGGTAAAATCTATAAATCACTGGATGCTGGTGGAAAAGTTTTATTTTTTTGGCTTTTCATAAAAAGTGGTGCCACCATATCAGTTGATCGCTTGTGGAACTTCCAGAGAAGACTGGCCCAACCCTTAAAAAAGAAATTTATGAACCCATTTTGCTCCAGGCTGGGGAGAAAAAGACAAGGCAAAGTTAGAATTAAGCACAAGCAGAAAACGTCACAAAGGTAACAAAAACATAATTTTTCAGGAAGCCAATTTTTCTATCTCATGAAGTGGAAAAATGATTACACATATAACAATACGACCTGGATGGTTGGGATTTTACTTCATGAGTATTCCGAAACAAAAATAAAAGTTTATTATTAGATTTGCATCTTGCTTTTCTATCCAAAAAGTGCCGTCAAGACAGCTATTGAAAGAAAAAGTAAAATGCAAAAATAGGCTAATTTAAAAAGATAAATCCTCAAAGTGGAATTAAAATACTGGCGCCTAGAACAATCTTGAAAAAAAAATAATAACACAAGTCAGAAAGGCAAAACATCAACACTGATCGTTGGGCCCATTGAATGCCATAACTTTGCTCTCCAACATATGGGGACCCAAATTGGTTTTCCTTTTGACATTTAAGGAATGCCGTCTCTAAATGAGGAGGATTGAAAAACAACTGCAGAAGAAAATCTCTACACTGCCCAATCAGTAGCTCACCAGTGTCCCAAGGGTTCTTTTTTCAAGAGGCAACTGGACTTTCTGATTTTTATTTGAAGACATTTTGCTGCTCATCCAAGAAGCTTCTTGATCTGTTTTCCCCGACAGACACAATCCAAAGACAGTTCAGTTAAAGTAACCCAACTTTAATTCCCTTAAACCCAAAAATGCAACAAGGAATGGAACGCTGGCTGGTTGCCACACAGTCCAGGAAGGGTGTCAAAAGGAATAAATCAAAATTGGAGTATTTACCAGCAAAAGGAATAAATCAAAACTGGAGTATTTACCAGCAGAAATTCAAAACGAGAAATTTGCAAGACTCTGACCAAGATCTCAAACACACTCAAAAACCAAAGAGTTGCTTCCTGCAAAGAGCCAGTCCCAGCTTTAAGCTCTGTAGGGTGTGGCCTAATTAGTGGTCAGCTGTAGCCCAACCTCTCCCCTTTTGGCGTAGCTGATGCTGTTGCTTCCTCCTCACTAGAGGCCAAGTTCTAGCATCAGCCAAGGGCTCCTCCCCACTGCTGTCAGACCCCCCCTGGCTCCTGCTGGCTCGTGGAGGGGCCAGCCACTTGCTGGCACAGTCAGAAACTGATTCTTCCTCCAGCTCCACCTCTCCCTTGGAGTCGGAATTGGCTGCCAGGTCAGCAGCAGGCTGTGAGCCACAACCAGAGGTGGTATTCAGCCAGTTCTGACAGGTTTGGGAGAACCGATAGTAATAATTTTGATTGGTTTGGAGAACCAGCAAATACGATGTCTGATTGGCCCTTCCACTCCCGATCCTGCCCCTTCCAGGAGTCTCCGCACACCCCTGTTTGGGTGCCAGGACACTTCAGGGAGGTTTTTCTAAGCCAAAAACATGGCATGGCGGGGGTGCAGCGGCGTCCCCCTGTGTCCCTATTTGGCTGCCAGGAGGCATCAGGGGGGGCTTTCTATGTAAAACAAATGGGGTGCAGGGGCTGCGGTGGCCCACCCAGTCACATGACCATGTAGCCACGCCCACCAAGCCACACCTACAGAACCGTAGTAAAAAAATTTGAATCCCACCACTGGCCACAACAATTCTTCAGCTCTGACTGGATGGTGGAGAATGGAAGGATTTATACTCCTAGCAGAGAGCTGGTCATTTGCATTCTTTTAGTAGATTGCTAAAGTCACTTGGGGGTTTATCTGTGTCATCAGAGTCAACTGGGTGGTGCAAATTGGTGTAGCGCCTTCTTGGAACTGTTGAAAAGACTGTGTTGTAGACTGGAGATGGAGTCAAAATTGAACAGCCCTTTCTCAACAGAGGAGTACTACATCATCTATCTCTAATCTACAACACAGTCCTTTCAACAGTTCTAAGAAGGCTCCACACGAATTTGCGCCACTCAGTTGACCCTGCAGACACAGATAAAGCCCCAAGTGCTTCAACGACCCTCTAAAAGGATGCAAATGACCAGCTGTCTGCAAGGAAGATAAATCCTTCCATTCCCCACCATCCAGTCAAAGCTGAAGAAGCTTCTTGGATGAAAAGCAAAACATCTTCAAAGAAAAACCAGAAAGTCCAGTTGCCTCTTGAAAAAACACCTTTGGAACAACCATGACCCGGAGGACGGAGATTCTCCATGGACATTGAGCTCACCAGTGGTGCACTTCTGGGGGGTTTGCTCGTAGCTTCATCGGTGGGTTCTGTTTCATCTTCTTTTTTGGATTTGGGCGGATGACGTCCATGTTTCGGTGGTGGAATGTATGAAGGCGGCATCTCCAGTTGGAAGTGTGCTGCAGGTAAACGGCACGCCATCTTCTCAGTAGGCCGAGGTTTAGTGGAAGTTGCTGAGGGAGACTGAGGTTGGAAAGGTGAGAGTGAGGGGGAAGCAGGTTTAACACTCTCGTCTAGTGTGACAGTCTGGGTCGCGGTATCTTTTGTGTTAGCTTTCCGTTTTGGAAGAACGCTCGTTCTGGCAAACAAGGGTCCCTTTCTCTGCGATTTGAGAGAAATGGGACGAGGTGCTTTCTCCAACTCCTCCTCCTCCTCCTCCTCTGAGGACTGCTCCTCCTTTTCTCTGACCCGGTCAGGAGGTGATGTGGAGGGTTTCCTTTCCTGAGGAAGCGATTGAATGGAGCTGTCGCTGGTCACCTGAGATACCTCCTCACTTTTGAAGTGGGTCTTTGTAGACCTGGCAAGGCCTTCTGGAGGCACCTCATCCTTGTCCATCTCTGATGGCAAGATGATGGAGACAGACTTGCTGGTCTGCACTCTTTCTTCGGAGGTTTTCAAGATCCCTTTGGGTAACCTAGAGGGTTCCTGGATGTAAACCTCAGCCGGTTCTTTGTTAGGATCAAAGATAGAAAAGACGGTCTTGGGCCCCGAGACCTGGGTTGAAGAAGTCTTCCTTTTATCTTTCTTCTTCTTACTCGGCGTCTTTTTTTTAGGCTCCTCAGGCAAGGGTTGCGAAGGCACCATTGAGATACAACGGGTGTCACCAACCATGATAGTTGTTTTTTCATACGGTCCTTTTGGGGGAGGGGCAACTGCCACCAAATGTTTCTCCAAAGGTTCCTTTGGTGGTGGTTTCTCTTTCTTTAGACATGGGAATATCTTTTCCCATATGCTTGGTTCTGGCTCGGGGACTTTGGCTTTAGCTGGTGGTTTTGGCCCAGGGGCCGCAGCAGGCCTACTTCCTGCAGGTCCGGCAGGTACAGCAGGAGCGGCAGGCTGTGGCTTCTGTGGGGCTGCCTGTGGCTTCTCCGGGACTGGCTGTGGTTTCGGTGGGGCTGCCTGTGGCTTCTCCGGGGGTGGCTCTGGTATCTCGGAGGATGGCGGTGGCTTCTTAGATCGTAGCCCCTCAGTTGGTGGCTGTACATTTAGTAACAAAACAGCATGTTATTATTTAAGGTTTGGAGAGAAAGTGATGTAGAAAAGAGCATGCAACCCAAATAGGCTGAGGGTGCTTGTTAAATCATAAGTACACCCATACTGAGATTTAAGCTCTGCAGATAGGGGGTGGACATTGGAGGTTAAATTATTGAGGGCAGCATTACTCATACTTAATAAAGAAATAAATACAATTCCAGCATGCCATTCATTAGCATTTTGTAATCCAGATTTCATTTATTTATTTTTTAAAAAAGAACTTTTGCCAAGAGGACACTGGGTCACATAAAATAAAAATAAACTTCAGCAGGTAGCCACCACATAGGTAGATCAATACTGAGAACAATAAGGCAACAGGGGCCACATTTACATTAAACCATGATTCTATATGAAATCTAACAGAATAGCAGAATAAGAGAATTGGATGGGACCGTGGAGGTTTTCTAGTCCAGCTCCCTGCTCAATTAGGAAATCCTATATCATTGTAGAGAAATCGTTGTCTAATCTCTTCTCAAAACCTCCAGTGTTGGAGCACTCACAACTTCTGGAGGCAACTTCTGTTCCACTGTTTGGTTGTTCTCACTGTCAAGAAATTCCTCCTTATTTCCAGGTTGAATCTCTCCTTGATCAGTTTCCATCCAATATTCCTTGTCCGGCCTTCAGGTGCTTTACAAAATAGCTTGACCCCGTCCTCTCTGTGGCAGCCCCTCAGATATTGGAAGATGCTATCCTGTCTCCCCTGGTCCTTCTCTTCACTAGACTAGCCAGGCCCAGTTCCTGCAACCGTTCTTCATATGTTTTAGCCTTCAGTCCCCCTAATCATCTCTGTTTCTCTTTTCTGGACTCGTTCTAGAGTCCCAACATTTTTTTGAAAATATGGTCACCAAAACTGGATGCAATATTCCAAGTGTGTTCTTACCAAAGCCACACTTGGAATATTGTCAGGCCTATAATATCAGGACCATATATGAAGTTCCATTTTTAAAAAAATAAAATAAAAAATCCATTTATATGCCTCCCTTCTCCAGAGACTCAGAGCAGCTTACAACCTCTTGAAACATTAGCCTTCATTCTTTGTATATACCTGCTTACTAAGGCAGTCGGCCTCCCCTAAGCAGTGTTTTACAAAGTCAGCTTATTGCCCCCAACCATCTGGGTCCTCAGTTTACCTACCTCGGAAGGATGGAAGGCTGAGTCAACCTTGAGCCTGGTGAGATTTGAACTCGCCTAAATCCAGGCAGTTGGCAGCTATGTGCTACTTAACAGCACTTTAATCTGCTGCACCACTGAGCTGGTTTATTCCTCTTACATCTGTGCGCAGGAATCGTCAACTAACAGCACTATTTTGACCCTAGTTAAGGCTCAAATGAACTCAAGAGAGATTGAATGTGGTCCATTTGTGGCTATGAAGGGATTCTAGGCTGATTCCTCTTTTGAGTCTGCCCCTCCCCTCAGGTTCTGCCATTCCTTCTTCTACATATGTTGATCCTACGTTGACATTGATTTTCATGAAAAGAGGCCCCATCCATTTCACATAAAAACCTAATAGCTAGCCCTGCTTTTTTACAAGTTTAGCCTTTTCAAACAACCATAAGATAGCCACTTGCCTTTAAAACAGAAGGTTTGGATCTCACTTTGTGACCAGGCCGAGATGGTTTTGGGAAGTCTTGCTGAAAAATTATTTTGGGCAGCGGTTTTGGTAAAGCGGTATGGCTTTCAGCTCCTGAAATACAGCAAGGAACAAGATTGGATTTTGAATTTAAAAAAAAAAAAGAGGGAATAAGGGACATATGTACAATTAAATGAGCTAACGTTTGGATGGATCTAAACTCATAAACCTGTGACTGTATAAATGCTATCCATTAAATGGATAGCATTTAAATCCAGCTACTTCCGAAATCTGTAACCCAAATGTGATTTTTAATGGAACTACAGGACCCAATATATTACTATAAAACTAATAAAACTTTAATAAGCTTCCACCCTCACATTGTCATAGAATGACAATGCTAGAAATAAATAACAGTTAATGGAACATTACATGCATTATCCTTGTTCAAGTCAGTCTTTCTAACAATTGTCTAACTTCATACCTGGGCTCCGTGTTTCACTCTTTCCACGTCTTCCATGTTTACTGCAATAGAAATGGAAAGATTTTCTTTTTTTAAAAAAACAACTCATATTTGGATTAGTCTAGCAGTGTTTCTGGAATCTGATGTATAATCGGACATCAAAGCTATGCAAAGCTGCACAAACCGTCTTAGAAGGAAGAATGTCATACAACTTACTGCAACATAATCAGTTGCAGATTACAGTCTAAAATAAATTCACTTTTTCAATGGCAACCAGATAACATTTCCTGGGTTTACTTTGCTCTCTATGTGCATGTTTTAATGCAAGGTTTTCCATGAACATGCATGAAAAGAATCGTAGAGGAACCATAAAATACAGCTTTTCCATGAGTATCCCTTTATGGAATACATTCCCCCAAATACTATAAAGGAATAACTGCACTGAATGTTTAAAAACTGCTCAATGAGCAAAGCTCTCTGGCTGGTTTATTTTTTAAAAAAATTTTTATTTTTATTTCTATTTATATGCCACCCTTCTCCAAAGACTCAGGGTGGCTTACAGTACACTTATAGCAATTGCCTTCATCCTTTGTATAGACCTATTTATTAGGGCTTTCGGGGGGCCCAAGCAGTGTTTTACAAAGTCAGCTTATTGACTTACAAAGTCAAGTTATTGCCCCCAACAATCTGGGTCCTCAGATTGGGTTTAATATAAAATACTTGCTAAATACAATTGCTTGGCCACAATTGACCCCAAAATTTCTTTGCTAAGCAAGAGAGTTGCTAATAAATTCTGGCACATCTTACAAACTTTCTTGCCATAATTGTTAAGTGAACCACTGCAGTTGTTAAGTCAGTAAACACAGTTGATAAGTAATTCTTGCTTCCCCATTGACTTTCAGTTCATTTAATGGCCATTCAAAGTTACATGACACTGAAAAAAGTGACTTACGACCATTTTTCACACTTACAACCATTGTAGCATCCCCATGGTCATGTGATCAAAATTCAGTCACTTGGCAACTGGCTCATATTTATGATGGTGGAAATGTCCCAGGGTCATGTGATCCCCTTTTGCGACCTTCTGACAATATGGAAGCCAGACTGACTTAACCATGTTACTAACATAATAACTGCAGTGATTCACTTAACAACCAGTCATAAGACAGGCCAAAAACTTGCTTAACAACTGTCTTGCTTGGGAAAAGAAATTTTGGGCTCAGTTTTGGTCGTAAGTTGAGGACTGTCTGCCTATATGGAAAGTAAATCAATCTATTTGTGCCCATCGGATGAGTTAAGTCCATAAGGCCATGCGTTGTACGGTTCTTCATAAATCCTTCACAGTTGTTAGCACTCAGCATGATATAACCTCAATGTGTAACAGCACGAAAGAGTTGATAACTGAATTTTCTGCTATTCCTCTTCTTTTTGATTTACATTTTGGAGATAGTGTCCCATTTTAGAAAGAACAAATTATCTGAGTGCAGTGTTTGGGTGGCTAGTGTGGAATAAAGTCCAGGGTGTATTTCTTTTCTTTTTTTAAAGTATCCAACAGCAGATAATTTATTTCTGGATGCAAAAATAATGCAGTTAATCAAGGAAAAACATCTGCTTATTATAGTGCCACATGAAACAAAAACGTTTAAAAGCAAAAGCATTTCCACTGAAAAAAGGAGAAGCCAAAACATTTTGTTTGGAATCTATTTCTTCTTCATTTGTCTCTGTAACACGCATGCACAAATGCACCGACTATGTAGCTGTTTAATGCTCTTTCATTCGGAAATAAACTTCCATTCTCTTTCTGCATAGCTTCAGCTCCATGTTTTGTCCCCTTCCATAATTATGTGCAGGGAAGGAATTTTACAGAGTGGAAATAAATGACTTGGATGAGGGAATAGAAGGGGAACTTACCAAATTTGCAGATGATACTAAGCTGGCAGGAATAGCTAACACCTTGGAAGATAGGCTCAAGATCCAGATGGATCTTGACAGACTTGAACATTGGGCCCTATCTAACAAAATGAAATTCAATGTAGAGAAAAATAAAGTCTTACATTTAGACAAGAAAAACCAAAAGTTCACGTATAGACTGGGTGAAACCAGGCTTAATAGCAGGAACTGTGAGAGAGATCTTGGAGTCTTAGTAGACAGCCAGTTAAATATGAGCTAGCACTTTGCAGCTGCAGCCCAAAAAGCCAATGTAATCCTAAATTGCATTAACAGAGGGATATAATCAAGATCAAGTCACATACTAATACCACTCTATAAACCCTTAGTAAGATCACACCGAGAGTACTGCATCCAGTTTTGGTCACCACACTATAAAACAGAAGTTGAGGCTCTAGAAAGAGTGCAGAGAAGAGCAACCAGGATGATTAGGGGACTGGAGGCTAAAACATATGAAGAACGGTTGCAGGAACTGGGCACGGCTAGTCTACTGAAGAGAAGGACCAGGGGACACAGGATATCGGTCTTCCAATATTTGAGGGGCTGCCACAGAGGGGAGGGGGAAGCAATGGATGGAAACTAATCTAGGAGAAAAGCAACCTAGAATGAAAACAATTAATTGGTGACTTGCCTCCAGAAGTTGTGGGTGCAGCAACACTGGAAGTTTTAAACAAAAGCGTGAAAAGAGTGTCTGAAATAGTATAGAGCCGTGATGGCGAACCTGTGGCCCGCCTCCACAAAGTGGCATGCAGAGCCATGTCGGTTGGCACGAGAGCCATCGCCCAGCTCAGCTCCACTGCACATGAACATGCAACTCCCTTGTGCTCCCCCCACGCATCCACGCATGACCCCCATGCTCTCCCTGCCCCGTACTTATGTGTGTGACACCCGTGCTCCCCCCCATGCATGCATGTGTGATGCAACAGGGCTGAAAAACAGCTGATTGGTGCTCCTGCGCCAATTAGCTGAGCTTCAAGTGCTGAACCATTTGTTAAATTTAGCTCCTGCTTCAGGCGAACAGATAGCTGAATTTAACAAATGGTTTGGCATTTGAAGCTCAGCTGATAGGCATGACAGCATTGATCAGCTGTTTTTCGGCTCTGCTGCATCGCAGGCGCATGTGTGGGGTGGGGGGAAGGAGGGGGGTCACGCGTGCCTGCATGGGGGTCACGTGCGCCTGTGTGGGGTCTCACGCACATTGGATCATGGGTGTGGGCCCACGTGGGTGCGCACAGGTGCACATGCAGGTATATTTGGCACACGATGACAAAAAGGTTCGCCATCACTGACCTATAATATACCTGTGCGTTTGTTTTTTCCTGCTTGGTGTTCAACTTACAGGTACGTTCTTTCAATTCCAAAATGTCATTGTTGGCACAAGCCAGTTCCCGTATAATCTGGCCGTCATCTTCATCTTTTGCAAGCCAGCGGTCACACTGGAAACGGAACATTTTGTCCATAAGAGAGTCTTCAATGTCAATATATTCCAGATGCCAGCCTGGCGCGATTCCTGTTAGAACAGAATAGCCATAGCAATAGCGTTTGATTTACAATTTTTTTATTTATTTATTAAATTTATATACCGCCCTTCTCCCGAAGGACTCAGGGCAATTAAAATAAGACCAGATACAAAAGTTAAAATGTATTAAATTAATGAGCCCCAACAAACAAACACAAAATTAAAACAATAAGCCCCTCAGTCCAGGCCAGCCAATTCAAAGAGACATGTTTTCAAGTCCCTTCGGAAGGAGTGGAGGTCGGGAGCCATCCCTAAGCGGTTTACAAAGTCAGCACACTGCTGAAGAATCTTATTCCTTTGGAAGATTAAGTAACTTGATTAATACTAACGGCAATCGTCAAATTATAACCACAGAGGGGTTGAATAATCTACAGGCAGTCCTTGACTTAGGACCACAATTGAGCCTACACACTTTTGCCTCTGCTAAGCGAGAGAGGGATTAAGTAAGTTTTACTCCATTTTATGACCTAGATGTAATTTAGTCACATGGTTGTTAAGTGAATTCTGGCTTCCCCATTGACTGTGCTTGTCAGAAGGTCGCAAAAGGGGATCACATGACCCTGTGTCACTGCGACCATCATAAATAGGAGTCAGTTGCCAAGCATTTGAATTTTGATCACGTGATCTAGTTCCTCATCCTCCTCCTCCAAATCCTCATCTGAGGGTAAGGCACCCTCGGGACCCGGGGCCACAACAGACACCTTTTGGCCCGTGAGCCGATAGCGCTGATTAGGGGTGGTTCACCGAACCGGCAAAATCCACCCCTGGCTGGCCCTGCCCACCTG
>JANHFR010006111.1:6127-17328 GCA_032468015.1 Mimophis mahfalensis
GAATTCCCCAGCCAGCGTTGCTGGCTGTGGAATTCTGGGAGTTGAAGTCCACGCATCTTCAAACTGCCATGGCTGAGAAACACTCTCTTAGATATTATTTAAAATTCTGCCAATTTTTAGTTTTTCACAGATGGTGTTGCATTTATGCTATATGTACCAGAGATATTGTGTGCATTAAAAAAGAGTTGGGGGAAGAATCTGCAGCTGCAGGTGCAAGCAAGATCAGAAAGCAAAATCTACAGATAAAGAGATGTGCGTTTGGGAAGGACAGACTTGACATCAACAAGGGCAAATCAAGACAAAGGTGCTGTCAAATCAACAACATCAAGAAGTCCTCCAACAATAGTACGTTAGTACTACTCTTTAAAAAGCACATGGAGGCCAGAATATCAGACGGTCCGCATATGAAGTCAAAAAGCTGTTGAATTTAGCAGCTAAATATAAACTCTGAAAAACAATTATGGCATCCTTGAATCATACATTAATTAAAAGAGTTATAAGATAATATAGACTACTTTGAAATGCCCCCTGGTGAATTTTATGAGTGCTAGTTACATAGAGTAACAAATGACCAATCGAGTCAGAATATAACACCACAATCCCTCATCCCACCTTCCCAAGCACACAGGGATTCTTTTGAGGATTAAATCATGGCTCTAACATATTATAAACTACCATGACATGAAAATCAAAGACTGATGATTTTGATATGGGCAGCCTAGCATAACACTGTTTAATATTGTGGCACCAGGTAGGATACAGTAGTGTGCTCTCCCTGGAGCTCATCATCATTTTCTCACCTTAAACAGAATAATTACAGTGGAATTATTGAGTCTGTCACTTGTACTTCTATAAGAGTCTGGTTTGATACAGCAAGTAAACAAGACAGGTACAGACTACAACAGATAGTTAGAACCGCAGAAAAAACAACTGCAACCAGCCTGTCTTTCATGGAAGACCTGTATATTGAATGGGTCAGACAGAGGCTGAGAAAATAAGACCCCTCATATCCTGGACACAAACAGTTTCAACTCACCCTTTGAAGTACCGCAATAGAGCACTAAATGCCAAAACAACTAAACATAGGGCAGTTTTTCCCCTCATGCCATCATTCTGCTGAACACCTAATCCTCACAGTTCTGTGTTACGTCTAAGTATATTCACTCATGTTATATGGGTATATTATTATTATTATTATTATTCTCATCTTCTCTACTATCCATTCTTATTAGTACCATTATTATGATTATTACTACTCTGTTGCTTTGTCTGTAGACTGAGAGCTTCTGCACCAGAGACATATTCCTTAGGTGTCTAATCACATTGGCCAAATAAAGTATTCCATTCCATTAAACCAGAATATGTGGTTGCATTAGAATTTCACTGCATATTTTTATTAGCACATTACCTCTTAAACACTACTCTGAAATACGTTACAGCTGTTAGAAGGTTCGGACAGGTGAGAATTATTTTATTTGTTTGTTTGTCAAACATATACAAGATAGCTGGTATAGGTATGAACATGAACAACAAAGTAAATATGGGTAAATGGGGACAGTAAGACAGGGAGGGTAGGCATGCTGGTGCGCTTATGCACGCCCCCTTTGTGGACCTCTTAGGAATGGGTTGAGGTCCACGGTAGACAGTTTGAGGTTGAAGCTGTGAGGGTTTGAGGCTGAAACAGCAGAGTGACCACTCTGTTTCTGAAGTCATATTTTCTGCAATCGAGTTTGAAGTGGTTTACCTTGAGTTTGTATTGATTGTTTGCCCATGTGTTATTGTGGTTGAAGCTGAAGAAGTCATTGACAGGTAAGATTTTGTAGCAGACAATTTTGTGCACTATGTTTAGTTTGGACAGCAGGCAATGCAGTTCCAGATTGTCCAGGCCCAGAATTTCAAGCCTGGTGGCAAGGGATTTCAGGTAAAGGAGTGAAGTACTCTTCTTGTGAAATACCTCTGGACCTGAGAATTATACTTTAATAGATAGGGAGGGATAGTCTGGGCAATATCCAAGAATCCAACACAATTGAACTTATTGACCTATTACCCTGCTGAAAGTTCATAATTATAGTACCAAGCTAGCTAGAAAATGTGACTGTTATTGTTATGCTGGGACAGATCTATACAATGTCCATTCAGCATATTTCTATTTGAATCTGGCTTTGACTAACTATATTTTTCTTTGCAGCACTTGATATTTTAAAATACATCACTCATTTCAATATTAATAAAAAGACTTGGTGTTGGCATCTACCTCCTACAGGAATTGAAGCAAAAGGATAAATGGAGAACAGTTAAAGAGGTAATAGAGCTATGAAGTGGAGTGCAGGTAATCATTACAAATGTTAACTCATCTAAATAAAACCTCCCTTAACAAGGTCCCTAGTTTACTGAATTTCCATTATTTTTGTTCTTTTGAATAGATTTCCAGCTGTCACTTCTGTCAATGGGTATTCTCTACTCAACCTCAATTCTAACATAATCATTCAATGAAACTAAGAAAACAACCTCCTGTGTGGACCAAACTTATGAAATAACAAACAGGTTAATCCTAGATTAACTAGGTATGTGTGGGTGGCTTCAGTTGAAATGACAATACTGTTTGTCATCCATTTTCGATAATAGAGTTTATTATAGAAACAAATATTTTCCACTGACTCTTGAGGAAAGTAGCCAGAGGCACAAATACAGAAATCTCAGTAAACAAAGAATGAAGCAAAGAAAGGGTGAGGGAGATAATTATTGTAAAAAGAGCATGTGACCTGGGTAATTCTTTTCTCACTTCTTAGTGTACATATTACAAATCACTACAAAAATGTGAACTGCACCAACAAATAGATGACATGTGGAAACCAATTATAAGAAATATACAAGTTTGTTAATTCCTATTTACAGTTCCTATCTAAGCGTAAGCCCCATTGTCTACTTACAAATAAGTGAAGTATAAATGAGTACAGTGGAACGTCGGGTTGCAAACACAATCCATTCCGAGATTGTGTTCACACCAGAATTGGTCGAGCCCTGAAACAACGGTGGATGCGCAGAAGGCAAAATTGCATGGAAATGAAGCTTTCAACACCATTTTTGGTTTGGAAGTCGAGTTTTGGATTGTAAACTTATCCAAAACTTGGCTGGATTTTTGGGTCGGAACCCAAATTGGTTGCAAACCGAAGCATTTGCAACTCGAGGTTCCACTGTAGTTACAGTAAGGATCGCTCATAAATAAGCATAAAAAGAGATAAGGCTGCTTTAAAAATCTATTGTGTTTGTACTCCTGTGAGTTCCAAATGATTTTTTCTGCATCGTTTTCAAAACATGCAGAATTTTGATGTATTTTCTTCTATATATTTTACTACTTTATTTACAGTTTTTCAATTTTTATTGCTTAAATAACTCGGGAATCTGTTTGGCAAAATGATGCATGAATTTTAAAAAAATAAACATCACTTATGGACATCGAAGTGGCAATGTAAGTTTGGAATGGGCTGTTGTCCTCCTTCCATTAAGGAGGGAATTGTCCCCACAATTCCTGAAAAGGCGATGGCAAGAGCAACTTCTCCCTGAGCCCTGATTTCAGAGACAATTAAATTAGTTAAAAATGTTTTCCCTGTGCCCCAGAAGCATCAAGAAATGTCATCTCCTATGTGATCTGCATGATGTACATCGTGTCAGTTTTGTAGTGGTACAGGCAGGCCCTGTTACAAACTCCCCCTTTGTGGAGTACTGTGAAGCCATTACCATGTCAACTCCACTGCGCTGTAGGCTGTATCTTCATAGAACCCCCCCCCCAAGGGGTCAGAACACATACCCCAAGGGGTGTTAGGGGTATCTTACCCTGACAGTATTTGTTTCCCGAGGGTAAGTCATCTTTGTACTAAGTTTGGTTGAAATTGGTCGAGGTGGTCCAGACTTATGCTGGAACATACAGATACACATCCATTTATATATATATATATAAAGAAGATTTCTTACCCAATCCATATTGTGTGAGAAATTACTATAATTATTATTACGATTTTCAATATATTTTCATGGTTTCTTAATGTAATAAATCAAGCCTTTAAAATATTAGATTTGAAACCTTTCCAAGGAACTCCACTACCAGTTAAATTCAAATTGGCCTTGCAGGAATGTTTCTCTCCTATAAGAGATGCTTTAGATCAGGCACGGCCCAGAGGTTACATGAGGTCCTAGACAGTTAATATGCGGCCCCCACAAAATAGTTTTTTAAAAAGAAGTTTGTTATTCATATACATTAACAATATTATATATTTTATATGCAGTCCAAGACAATTTCTCTTCACTCAATGCAGCCCAGGTAAGCCAAAGGTTGGATACCCATGCTTTGCAACCTTATACTAAAGTTTTTTGCAAAAAGAAAAGAAAATAAAGTATACTTTATTTAGGACTGTCAAACTTGCGGCCTGAGGGCCAGATGTGTCATACTCTGGCCATGCCCACACCTGGTTTAGTAAAGGGGGGAAAAGTCATGATATGTCATGGGACACCGCTGTGACGATCCTGTTTTAGATAGTATCTAAAGCTAAATTGCACATTTATCTGTCAAGTTGCTATATCATTTGTTATTGGTCAATAACAATACAACTGAAAATTCTCTATTCATGAACAAATCCATTAAATATCCTTTTCTTAATATATTTTAATTTCAAAGGATTTGAATCAAATAGTGATTAGATGTAAGTAATTTAGCTTCATTTGAAAAGAAAGCAAAATAAATTGAAATTAATATTAATTAATATTTAGCAGTTTTTCTCTAAAATGCCTAGTATAATAAATATTACAAGAAATGTTACACATAGCTTTCATCATCTCTTGTAATACATAGATCTGAGGAAGGGATCTCATCTATCAAAGCTGTGGTTTTGCTATGCATGAAAAATATCAAGTAATTTAGAAACTTCTAATCTTTAAAGAACTATGAATGCAACCCATGAATGCATAAATTGCCCCAATTCCTCAGTTATAAAGATAGCATGGTTTACTACAATTTTTAATATATTTTCAGATCCTATAGCCCTCAAAATGGGAAAGGTGGTTGGGAATTATAGTTCAATAACAAAGTTAGAACTAGAGATTACTGCCATTCCCTTTTCATCTGACCAGAGTAAAATTGTGCTATTAGTTACTGGTTTTAAAAATAAGAAAAACAATGGCCAGATTTAATTTTTTATTTATTACAAATCAATGCTCTACTCTTGCCCATTTTAACCCTACAGATCAATGAAGAGAATCTAGATGGTTCATAGACCATACTAAATCATGATGTTATACAACATGGTAAACCTAAATTAAATTAGCTTAAATCAAATCATGTATCCAGGTGCTTCTTAAATGGACTCTGGGGGATGGTGGAGGACAGGAAGGCCTGGAGGAACATTGTTCATGAGGTCGCGACGGCTTGGACACAACTTTGCAACTAACAACAACAATCCAGATGCTTAATATAGGTAGTCCTCAAATTACGACCACAATTGAGCCCAAAATTTCTGTTGTTGAATGAGATATTTGTTAAGTGAGTTTGGCCCCACTTTATGCCCTTTCTTGCTACAGTTGTTAAGTGAATCATTGCAGTTGATAAGTTAGTAACCTGGTTGATAAGTGAATTTGGTTCTCCTATTGACTTTGCTTGTCAGATAGTTGCAAAAGGGATCACGTGACTTCGAGACACTGCAGCCATCATACTGTACATAGGAACCAGTTGCCAAGCTTCTGAATTTGGATTACGTGATCATGGAGATGCTGCAAAGGTTGTAACTGAAAAACAGTCATAAATCACTTTTCTTGTAACTTTGTAACTTTGAACAGTCACTAAATGAACTGTTGTAAGTCGAGGACTACCTGTACAACACTTGAACTGTGTCCATCAGTCTAGCCTACCATGTCTCTTAAGAAAAAAGTCTAAAAGGAAGTACTTCCAATAAAATATAACCCAAGAAACTGTATTTAGTTTTTAAATACAGGTCATCCTCAACTTATGACCATAATTGAGTCCAAAATTTCACTTCCTAAGTGAGAAATTTGTTAAGTGAGTTTTGCCTCATTTTACAACTTTTTTTTGCCACATTTATTATGTGAATCACTGCAGCTGTTAAATTAGTAACACAATTGTTAAGTGAATCTGGCTTCCCCATTGACTGCTTGTCAGAAGGTGATCACATGACCCCGGGGCATTGCAACCATCATGAATGTGAGTCAGTTATCAAGTATCCAAATGTAAATCACGTGACCATGGAGATGCTGCAATGTCATAAGCAGAGGTGGTATCCAGCCAGTTCCGACAGGTTCCAAAGAACCCGTAACGATAATTTTGACTGGTTCGGAGAACCAGCAAATACCACCCCTGATTGGTGACATCAGCAAATACCACTTCTGATTGGCTGATAGCATAGCCATGCCCACAGAACCAGTAGTAAAAAAATTTGAATCCCACTACTGGTCATAAGTGTGAAAAATGGTCATAAGTCACTTTTTTCAGTGCTGTTGTAACTTTGAACAGTCACTAAGTGAACTGTTGCAAATCAAGGACCACCTATAAATCTAACTGATTTCCCGAAAACCAACTTTATAAATTTTGCATTGATAAATAAGTTTACTTAAAATAAGATCGATAGTTTTCAATGAAGCAGATTCCCTAACAAGATTAAGAGTGAAGTTTCAGCCTGGATCTATTTTCCAATTTTCATAAACATTAATTTTAGCTATTGACTTTTTAATTTGTAAAACATTTGCCCATTAAATTATTGTTAAAAATAGGGATTTATTTCTTATTGTCTGTTGCTTTATTCTTATCTCTTGTTAAATCTGATTGCATATTTTGATTGCCTACCGCTAAACAACAAAAGCAATATTTTTTTGCACCTTGGATGAATTGATATGGATTGACTGCTTAGTACATTTCTACTATTTGTTTATGACTGTTTTATCATTTTATTGCTGTGATTTTAAAATAAGGCTGTACAAAACTGACCTGTCAATAAGGTCTGTTAGAAATAATTGAATTAATTTTTTTTATTATGACCTTTGGCCAATCAATTAAAACAGTAATGGTATACAATACTTCATTTTTTAAAAGAAAAGAGTAAATGAGCAGCATACAAGTAATCCTTATTTAGCAACTATAATTGGGGTTTAGACCTATATAGTTATGCAAAGCAGTCACTAAGTGAAATATCACATGGCTGTGACTGTGGTTATAATTTTACTTCAGTTTCTTTGCTTTTTGATATCAGAAATATTTATTTCAAAACACCCAGGTGAGCCCAAATGGTGGGGAAGTTTTCTGGAACTCAACTCACGAAAAAGCTGGAAAAAGGGGGAAATTTTATAGGTCTTTTTCCACATTCCCACAGTCTTTGAAACACTCACCCTGGCACCAGATTCATTAGCAAGAAGAGAAATGTTTGTATTTACGTTCTTTGGAGAGGACAAGATTACAAGAGAGCGAGCAGGCACAGAATAGAGAATGCATATCAAAAGGAATGTGCTAACAGCTAGGACACTGATGACTTTGTGCCATCAGCTGCTTAAAAGGCAAAAGAAAACCTTTAGTGTGGATCTTATTAGGGTCTTGTCAATTTCAGGCAGCAGCTGACAGCACAGTCTTGTAATCTACTGCTGTAACTAAGATGAGACAGTTGAATTTGTTAATTTGCAGTTAGCACTTTTTTGAGATGCATTACACAGTGGAGAATAGCTGCTCAGAAAGAGCTTGCTGGTTTAGTCAATCTCTGTTTGGTGTGGGGAGAAAAAAATGGGCCAAGACAATACATACTAACTGACACATAATTGCAAAGGTAATAAACACAGGTATTGGTCGTAAAGTTTCTTTTTCATTACCACTGTAATTGGAAATGGTCTCTGAGGCAGTCATTAAATGAGGACTATCTGTTGTAAGATAACATGCCATAAAATTTTACAGTATCCGTGTGCATATCTATTTCCCTTTTAAAACTGGAATATTTTTACAATCACTACAGATAAACTCTACTGAACATCGTAAGATTTTCTTAAACACTTTGAGGAGGTGAGGAGTTTCTTATATCAAAATGATTGGAGCTTGAGAAGAATTCTGAATAGAAAAACTTTTGTGACAATACCAATACCCAATATAATATCTAACTTATATTCAGGGGTGGGCTCCTACCGGTTCGGCCCAGGTCAGGCAAACCAGTTGTTCCAGTAGGCTACCGGTTCACCCGAACCGTTTCTTCCGTGGGCTACCAGTTTGAGAAATGAGTTTGGCCCTCCGACCCGCCCATGTGCTATATGTTACTTTTAAGTGTTTGAAGCTGAGGCACAGCAGAGCTGAAAAACAGCTGATCTGCGCTGAATGTGAAGCGCACGCAATGCGAACCAGTTGTTAGACTTGTAGAAACCCATCCCTGCCTATATTCTAAATTGCAAAGCAAAATCAAATCAATCAAATAGGTTTTGGGGAAAAAAATTTAATCAGAATTCTCTATAAGGTTTTAAAATGTCAGAAGTCTTAAGATCAGCACAGTTATTTACTCATTATATTTGTGTTACTTAAAAATATTTATTGCTATACTACAACAATAAACAGAAGTCACCTTTTAAGGAGACTTTTCCCCCCTAACTCAGTGGTTCTCAACCTTCCTAATGCCGCGACCCTTTAATACAGTTCCTCCTGTTGTGGTGACCCCTAACCATAAAATTATTTTCACATACACCTGTATTTGTATTGAAATATGTGTTTTCCAATGGTCTTAGGCGACCCCTGTAATTCGACCCCCAAAGGGGTTCCAACCGACAGGTTGAGAACCACTGCCCTAACTGATTGCACTTAACTATATTGTTTGCTTGGTTTTTTTCAAGCCAAATCCATCCTGTAACATAGAAAGTGTTTGTCAACATGGTTCAGCCTAATGTAAAATTCATGTCCTTCCACACAATAAGTTCCGCTTCTATTACACTCAGTTATTACCAGTGTAATAATTGGACAAGCATTCAAGAATGTGGAGCTAATAATAATCACACTATGCCAGCTAAGACTTAAAATTCTGCAAGCTGTAATCCAGACACAACTGAAGGGTATTAGCTCTGAGAAAGCTGTACATTCACAAAATAATCAAATGCTGTTGCTAAAATTCAAATAAATTCCCATTTCAAGATCAGCAGTAAAATAAACAGTGTAAATCCAGACAGTCTCTATTTAGAAACTTGTCAAAAATGCTTTTAAATACAGAAAACTAAAATCAGTCTTAATGTTATATGAAAAGAGGGTTAGATAGACAGAGGCTTAAAATGTTAAAGATACTACTTTCTTTGGTTCATTTTAGGGTTTTGAGAAATCTATATACCGTACTTAATTTATAAATATCTCCTCGTAGCACATACAGTGTACTCTGTTATTTTACTAAGTACAGAGAAGATTTTAAATGAGGTAGAAATTTAGGTCATACAACGAATATTCAAAGAGAAATTATAGATTCTACATCTTATAATCCCTGGATTTAAGACAATTATTTTAATTGGCTAATTTGCAGGACTAGATAAAGTCAACAAAATACAAAGAATGTTTAGTTTCTATATTTGAGTAGAGAAGAATCCATAGTAAATCACACTGATAATTGAAAATAAATTTAATGAACCCCATTGTTTCTCCATTTTATCTGAGGCACTAACTAATTCAAAAACTATCATGCTTTACTTGTAAAATATTTGTTTATAAGAAAGGTACACTAAACTGCAATCCCTACAAAGTTTAATAGGGCTTATTTTTGTGTTGTCTTAATGGAACTTTTTTCCCCAGCATTCATTTTTAGATCTAGACAAGAAGCACAAATGATCACTTCTGTCAAAAAAAAAATAAAGTTATGAGATTTCCAACATACTGTATACCTAAACTTAATTGATCTTGCGTGGCATGGATCAGTGTTAGAAAATTTAAATCTACATTTACAAAAGCAGCCACTTTCATGTGGTCATGTGCAAAAGAGGTTATGATAGTTTACATCTGGAATACTGTAAGTATTAGGTAGGAATTAATTAATTCAATTAATCAAAACACCTTTCAGTATTTTCTTGACTTTTGTTTTCTAAATAAAAGTTTAAATAGAACACTGGTGGTAACAGGCAATCATGTACTGTATATAAAGCAGAACATCTGCAGGTGGGCTAAGAAAGCTACTAAAAGGAGGGCTTGGAGGGCAGTTCAAAATTTCCTCTCTTCCTCTACTGCAGTCAAGTCATACAAAGATCCTGGTAGCCGAGGACAGTACCCAAAAGTATTAATCTTGATCTGCAGAAATGGCAATACAATGCAGAAAAAGAGAAGGAGACTTCACCAGACAGGACATGGGAGCTCAGATACATAGCCTTGTATAATAAATTGTTAACCCCAAACCTTTTGAATAATAATCTCTGTCTGTGTATCTGAGTTTCTCTCTCTCTCTTTCTCACACACAAACACACACACGTACACCTCAAAGTACCTAAAGAATGTCAAATTATTTTGGCATTTCAAAAAGCAAAATCACATAAATGTTACTCATCTTCCTTGCCAATAAAAATACAATAATGATAATATAATCAATAACTTCCTGTTTTTTACAGTATCCAAAATCAGCTGTTTGAAATAGCCATTTTGCTTTAATACTACGGCTAGTCCTATATGTGTACACCACATACAAGACTGTCAATATTTTAGGTTCATTTAGAAAACCCAGTCTTAGTACAGGCTCCCCAGATAAGACATCTAGTCTCTTGCTGAAATAAAAGTAATTAATTATGCCAACATCTAATACATCTAATATTCCACAAAGATTGTTTGTAGATTAATACAATACATAGGACTTTATTGTCATCTATGAAAAATACTTCATTTCCTTGGAATGATAGGGGCTTTTTTAAAACTAAGGAACAATATTGTGTTCATACATCAGTGAATTACATGGTCAAATAGCATACAACATTTATACAAACATCTATGTCAACACTGCATTGTCTACAAAGCTTATCCATCCCACAGATGAAGTGCAACCACCAGCCAGAATCCAAACCATGGCTGTATCAACAACTGCTGCACCCCTCTCCAAGCCACACACGAAACAGACTGACACATGCCAGGAACACATGGCAAGACCCCAAACCCAGAGCCAAACCAAAGCCCAGGATGCTTCATCAAAGCTAATTTCCCAAGACATTGCAGCAAAGGACAA
>JANHFR010006111.1:17428-30333 GCA_032468015.1 Mimophis mahfalensis
CCCCCCCCCCCCCCCCCCCCCCCCCCCCCCCCCCCCCCCCCCCCCCCCCCCCCCCCCCCCCCCCCCCCCCCCACCCCGAACACCCATCGGGGGGTCTCTGTACCTTAAAATACTGGTGACAGCTTCAGCTTCACAGTACCCCACAAGGGGGCTCCCTCTGACTTTCTACGCTGCTTGACAGAGCAATGTCAGGCCCATAGAGCTCCAACATCTAGAGGTTCCCTCTGACTTGCAACACTGCACCAAAGAGCAGCATGAGGTCCATATTGCTACTACATTAGGGCTAGGCCCGACTACAGGATTGCCAATAAATAAGTACCCAGGCAAAGCCAGGTCTTCAGCTAGTTTACCTCTAAAAATAGGCTACATTAAATGTTATCATGTAAGCTTAATGTTAGCCTATTGGCTAACAAATTTCATTGGTGCAATAGTGGACTGGCCACATTACTGCTAACTGGACCATGAAGCATCACAGTTCTTATAGAATAAAGGCAATCCAGCAGATTGCCCAAACTATTGACAAATTTCACCTCCAACACACACAATTAAACTTATCGAGTGGATCATCAACCAGTGTTTACATGACATAAAAATCAGTACCAACCAATATGGCTTTGTCAAAGCCTCTAGTATTACTGACCCCATCTTTGCTTATAGAGCAACACTGAGAAAAAGGGAAACCTTTACATTTGTGTTGGATCGGGGGAATTGAGGACTCAATAGCCAGATAGTAGTGGAACGCAACAGCTCTTTTATTTACAGTGAAAACCCAGCAACTGGCTGGGGAAAGCTCTCCAGCTTATATACTATCCAGCCCAGCCCATTAGCCAATGGGCTGGCTGGATTTTCCCGCTCAGTTAGTTTGAATACACTACAATTTGGCTTTCCTTTGACCTTGAAAAGGCCTTTGATCATGTTCTGAATCAGATAATTTGGTACGCATTATGTGACCATGGTATGCTTGAGTAACTCATAACATGGGTCCAGATGCTGCATGCAAATATCAGCTGTCACATGAGATGCACTGTCGGCCTTTCTGACAGCTTTCCTGTGAAAGTTGATGTTCATCAAGTTCAACTATGAGATTTTGTGATAATATCCATAAATTTGCCCTGCACCTCAACATCAAGAAGACTGAATATTTAGAGACCAGTCCAAGTACCACCACCCTACAAGTCAGCAGTGAAGATCTAGTGAAGACCAACTCCTTCCATTACCTAGGATACCATCTACATCAAGAGCGAACAAAGCATAGTTATGGTGGAAGGAAATCACAGGTGTGTTCTGTGATCAGCCAATGCCAATCTGTCTAAATTCCAAGGTGTATGAGATGACAGTGTACCCAGCACCACTATGAGGGGGTGCTGGGAGGTTCCTGGCTTTGCCCCCTTCCAGTTGAAATAGAAAAATTAGTGTGGGGTCATATGACAGCTTTAGATTGTAACTGTGAAAGTATCAGGTCTTTGTAATTCTTAAAATTATCTTTTCTTTTAGTGAGCAGCTGTGATGGCAGAGGCACAAGCAAGTTTCACATCATTGGAGTTATGGGCCGTCATGAAGTTTTTGTTTCTCAGCAAAGGACATTCACACTGAGATGTCACAAACACTGGGGGAGAAGTGACCATTCTACAGCACTGTCAAAACCTGGATATCTCGTTTCAAGACTGGGCATTTCAGCGCTGAAGATGAGCCCCACAGTGGGCACCCGCCCGCAACCTCAACTGACCTGGCAACCTGTGATGCTGTCCATGAGCTGGTTATTGAGGACTGGTGAATATCCACAGAAAAAATACCCCAGTCATCTCACAGGAACATGTTGAATTTTGTGTATATTAAGATTAGGATTTTAAACTTTTGGTCTAGATAATAATTATAAATCTCCAAAGAGATTATTACGATAGGTTGCAGAGCCAGCCAGATGTTTAAACTAAATTTGGCACTTTGGTCCACCTGTCTGGTCCTTCCCAGGACCTGGGATAGGCAGAAGTTGTTTGCTGGTGTTAAATACGTTGCAAGACATAAATTGTTCCATTTATTATTTTATTTGTATTAGGCACCACCCAAGCCAATTCTGGATGGTTCAGAATATATACCAGAAAACCAAGATAAAAGCACAATACAAAATACATTAAAAGGTAGCATCTGGCCATTCAAAAGAAAGACATTCCGTGAAGGGGATCCATTCACCATAACCCGAGACTTGTGTTTACTCCATTTATTTCAAAGCACACTAGTTAAAGTCCTTACCGTGGATTGTATGCTCTGCAGTTGGAAAAGGAAAAAATAATGCAGGGAAAATGAGTATATATTCTTTTCTCTTTAACAAAGAATAAACCATAAGCAAAACACATAGATCAAAACATGCATCTAAATAATATACAAGTCAAAAAATGTATAATTAAATAGATGCAGAATTAAGATGTAATAATTGATAGACAGTAATGGGAATATCGATGCAAGAAGAATATTAAATTTCTACCAAATATTATATTTAGAGATAATTGATAAGTTTTTTCATTAGTATATTATCCCACTTCTGATTGCTTATCGGATAGTTTATCTTCTAAAAATGGTTGGAAAGCATGTGATCAGGTTGGATCATTCTTTTTTAAAATGTGATAATGTTGTAAATCTCAAAAATTTGTAAAAATGATTCATACATGAATAAAACTAATCTGAAAAGTTGAAATCACAATACAAATTATATTTTGATTCAACTTTATGAAACCATATATTCCCACAAAGTAGACTAAATTAGCTTTAGTTAAAATGAGTTGTGGAGGTCTACTTTGATATCTAGAATTGTGTCTCAAGATTACATCTGACAGAGAAGGTAAATTAATTTGGAAACCATTCCTAGATTAGAAAAAAAAATATGTGGATTTGTGTTGGTTGTATAAAAAAAAATTTTCTGCAAAAAGTCTATATTTTAATTTTATGGGTTATCTAAGCGAGAACGAACTTTTATTAATATAAATACAATTTATTGTAATTCTGAGAGAACTTGTTTGTATTTTAAGTCTTGTGAGGTGTGCTTGTTTGGGTTAACGGCAATTGCAAGTTTAAAGAGTTTACAGGAAGTACATGACTGCTCAAAAAACAAGCCTTTGTCAGAACCAAGTTAGGGTTATAAATAACTCATCTATTGTTGCCCCAGACAATGAATCCACAATCAACACTCGTAAACTGTTATTAGGAATTAACCAACTGCCTTTGCAGCAGATTTTTGTCAGGCTATTTGATATTAATTAAGCTATTTGATATAAAATTAAGACAATAAGAATGCCTTTGTCATCTGAGAAGAGGAGAAAAACATGTATAAAAATTAGTACAGGCAGAGACCAAACCTGCAAAGACTCCAGTAAAACCTGGATTGTATGCAGTCAAAATTAACATTTTTAAGTCCCAAGGAGCAGAAGCCAAACTAACACTTACAGTTTATCTTATCAATGCTCTCTCAAAGGCTGATGGACTGTACAGAAAAATAAAATTCTTGAATATCCAAATCAGGATTTCAACTGAGAAGTCATAGCCAAACCTGCCTCACTGTTTACCTGTGTAGGTTTCCCCTTACAGGGAAGTTTCATTCAATTCTTCCTAGGTTCAATGCACTAATCTAGAAATTCCACATTTGCTGGCAATGGTAATGATTATTGCATTCTAAAGGGATTATCTCTCTCTCAACTCATAGAATTTTTTTCATGGAAGAAGCCTGACACTAATTCTGTATCTCTGTGTTTCATAAGATCCATTCCTGACAAAAACAACAAATAAACTACTAGCTAGCCACCTACCTTAGTTTTTTTCTGAGTTGATCTAGTATTTGTGAACAAAAATAGCAGAGTTTCCTGGTACCAAAGGTCGATTTGCTGGATTTGTTTTGTGGATCACAGTCTATTTCATTAGTTGTATGGCATATAACCTGAGAAAGGAGTTTGTGGTGGTATAAATTTCATTTATTAAGTTAAACCATGGCTCATATCAGAAAAAAATGATTCAGAAAGCATGGTGCACAGTAACTTTATTTTTTGCAGATGATTCACACTTCTAAAATTTTCCATCCACTTCACTTTATTATAAATTAAGCGTAACAAACAAAAAATTCAAATTCATTCCAGGAATAGTTGTTTTCATATTATTTAACAATGCAATAATTGTATAAAATAGATTGTTCTTGTAATGAAAATTATGCAGTTTATCATATTGCTAAGCACATTGATTTGTGCTTAATAGATTGTAAGCCGCCCTGAGTCTCTGGAGAAGAGAGGCATATAAATGGGATAAAAATAAAAAATAAATAAAAATAGTAAAAAAATCTGTAAATCACTTTGGTTATTCAAAAAGGTAGGAAAAGCTGTTAATATAAATAAAATATATTTCAAAATATGCCTCAGCCAGAGATAACAATATAACAAAGGCAGCTGCCAATCAGCCTCTTTTACTGTCTGTAAAGATTGCAATTCTTTTAATTATGTGAAACACATTTACAAACAAAAGGCAAATTAAAGAGACTGTGTTTTGGCTGGGTTTATATTAGTTTTTTTGAGTATTATTATATTCATTTTTCATTATAACCTTAGCAACTCAGACCTTATTCAAGTATTTATATTTGTAGGCCAACCCATCCTAGACAACTTTGTGAAGCTTTTTTTAAAGTAAATACTCCAGCATTAAAAAGATTATTCATTCAAGGAGCAAACCTTACCATACACATTTTTCATAATTGCAAGAGTCAGTCCATCATCTAACCTAAAGTCTGGGAAAAAGCTAGTTTTTTAAAGAGTGCTGGAAGACGGGCATGGTAGGACACATGTGGATCTATGAATAAAGTTAAGGTAAAGGTTCACATATGTGCTAGCTGTGCTCGGCTCTAGGGGGAGGTGCTCATCTCCGTTTCAAAGCCGAAGAGCCAATGCTGTCCAAAGATGTCTCTGTGGTCATGTGGCCGGCATGACTAAATGCCGAAGGTACACAGAATGCTGTTATCTTCCCACCAAAGGTGGTCCCTATTTTTCTACTTGCATTTTACATGCTTTCAAACTGCTAGGTTGGCAGAAGCTGGGACAAGTAACAGGAGCTCACTCCGTTACTCAGCACTCAGGATTCAAACCGCCAAACTGCCGACGTTTTTGATCGACAGCATCTTAGACACTGAGCCACTATACAGAACAGCATTTATAAGAAGCAAACAATGCACTTCTATGGAGACAGAATGTGTGTTCCATTTATGCATAATGCTACAAACACTGCACATATATTCATACTTACCTGGATATTATTCATGAAAAAGCTATATACAAAATTTCACTCGGACATTATTTTCCCTATAAACAACAAAGGGGAAGTTTAAGTTCCCTCCTCCACACAACACACACCCCTGAGTCTAAACCAGGGTTGGAAGAAAGAAGAGACCAGCAAAGAAGAGGGCTTCCATTCCCAACTCCATGTATGAAAAGTCAACAAGAAATTAAAAGAGGTTAGGATGGAGATACCAGCCACATACATAGCCCACCAGAGGTCATCCACAAATCTCTACATGCTATTAGTCACATATTGGTGCTATAACACAGCCTAAAACAAAGTGGAAAGGTTCACAGATCATCTGTTTCCTCCAAGGCCTTTGGGACTGCAAACTACTACCTTCTCTACAGTTTCCCTAAAAAGGGAATGATAATAATTATAAACTACTACATTTATATAGTAAAATGCCTGATTCTCAGTGACTTTGGGAAGTTGGACAGCATATAAGGTTGAATACTGAACAAAAACTGTCCAATCCCATTGCATCCAATAAAGGCCTCTTGAGGAGAAGCTGAATCATGATTGCACCTTTCTCTTCAAGCGAAGAATTCATTATTGGCTTGCATTCCTTCAAATTCTGCCACTATGTTACATTCTAGATACAACAGCAATAGTTTAATTGATTTTTAAAATATCCAAAATTGATAAAATATAATCAGCATTCAGAATTTGGAGAAATAAAAAATAATGCACCAAGATTTACATAGATAAAAGTCACTTATACTAAATAATTACTACTACTATTACTACTACTACTACTATTACTGTTATTGTTATTATTTCTATTTATATGTCACCCTTCTCTGAAGACTCAGGGCGGCTTACAATAAACTTATAGCAATTGCCTTCATCCTTCGTATAGACCTGCTCTTTAGGGCTTTCAGGGCCCCCAAGCAGTGTTTTACAAAGTCAGCTTATTTATTGCCCCCAACAATCTGGGTCTTCAGTTTAGCTACCTTGGAAGGATGGAAGGCTGAGTCAACCTTGAGCCTGGTGAGATTAGAACTCGCACTAATTGCAGGCAGCTGGCAACTGAGTGCAAGCACTCAGCTCGGTGCACCACCGAGGCTAAATTTATCAAAGCTATGGGTTGTTGGAATAGGCCACAGTGGCTGGGCTTACAAATAAAGTAAGGGCATTAACTATGATTTTAAAGCCTTGGTGGTTGGGTCTAGAGCAGTGGTTCTCAACCTTCCTAATGCCATGACCCTTTAATGCAGTTCCCCCAACTGGCTGGCTGGCTGGGTCGCCGGTCCTACTGCACATATGCAGGGCTGGCCAGCCACAAGGAGCTCCAGAGAGGAGCGAGAACAGGCAACTGGCCGGGCAGTGGTGGCAAGATTCCCCAGTCTGGCTCACCTTCCGCGCTGCTCCTGCCAGCGCTGGACAAGATGGGCTGGGCAGGCCCAAAGATGATGGGCAGGAGTGGCGCAGGAGGAGACAGATAGAGGAGTGGTGTCTCGGTTCCTAAGATCATTGGTCTAGTCTGGAGAGTGATGAAAACAAAGGGAAACAAACTACATTACTATTTAGTGCTAGAGATGAGCTTAATACCAAGATCAAACTAAATGAGAACAGCATTTAGGTATTGAAACATATAGTATGAAATATATCCATTTTTAAGGGACTGGAAAGTTCTGTTTTTAAGAGTAAAATAGAAATATGGATGAGTACAGGATTTTTTTCACTTCAGCTAAGCCATTCATATCATATCATATAAAATCAAATCAAATCTTTATTATGGTCACAGACCAGCACATAGCCATTAAAAAACAAACATGTTCTACTAGGCAAAGCAAACTAATACAAAGGTGACAGATTATGTGAACGTGTTCATATTTCATCATCTTTTTCTGCTGTTCTTGTAGGTGACTGAAGAAATTTTACAGAACTGCCATAGTCACATTTCATTTAGCTTTCATTTTTCCGAACACAGGTCACTGACTTATTCACACATTTCATTCCTTTTATTTATTTAATAAATTTATTTAACCACCCATTTAGCAATAAAATTCTGGCTGGAGAATAAAAGATGAATACATGATATACAATCAAACCAAATCAAATCACTGCATACAATTATTTCCACAGCTGATTCCAACAATAAAATCATCCAACAGGTGAGCAAGGGCTGAATCCAAGATGCTATTTACACATTTGTAAATCAAAGAATGATGCAGATAAATATATGATAATGTTTGGCTACACAAAGTTACGTTTACAATTATTTACCTCCCTTTTTCTTCTCCCAAATTTTCCTTTACTTCTGTTCTACGACTATATTCTTCTTGCCCCAACTGAATTTTTATTTTTATAGACTTGCTGAAAAATAGATAACTGTCTTTAAAAATCTGAGTCTTAAAGGCAAAATGAATTATGCAGGCTGTGTCGATTTGCATGTTGCAAAAAATATGCTCATAGAAGTAGATTTCTTGGCACAAATTTCAGACTTTTAAAAGATGGGGGGGGGGGGGAGTTTCCCTCACAAAAAATGCATGCTGCATAAACAGTCCATCAGGATTTGAAACGAATATGCAAATCTGATATTTTGCACAGTTCCCACAGAGTCCTTTTCTTTCTATGGAACTGATTTGTGGAAGGAGAGGTGTTCAGCTGCATCCAGAAAAATGTTAATCCTACAAAGGATAAACAAGAAAAATAGTTAAAATGGTATCTTGGCACTGTGAAGTAATCTTTTGGGCATTTTTCCTTCAAAATTCTATGATAAAAGCAAAGCAAGATCACAGTTGCAAGGCAGAGAAAAATTCCAGCATGAGATTTTGGAAAACCACTATCAGCCAGAGCAGATAATACCAGAATAGATGGCAGGCTATAAACATTTCCTTATCTTTTTTTATGCACATTGGGAAGTACTGATGCGACTACACAATATCATGTAATTCTATTTTGGCTATATACGAATAAGAGACAGCTATCTGTCATTTTGGGATAAGCCCTAGGATGTGATTATACTGTAGTCAATTTCCTCAAAGGTGAAAGGAACAAAGCAATGTTATTTTATTATTTTATTTATCCATCTAATTTACATTGCCTCCCATTTTTCCAGAAGTGACTCTGGGTAGTGCACAACTATCAGATGAAACAACAATTCTAACAACAACAGGTATGACATATTAAATTGATTTGATTTCAAATGTAAAAACAACAGGTATAAAATATAAACATCCGTATTAATAAATATCGTAACAATCAAACATACAAAGAGTAGGCAAAAGGATAAGAATGGCACTCAACTATGGAGCCAACTAAGTAAGACTTCAGTTTCCTGACAGTCCCAGGCCTGATAGCCACCTATTGAGGGCTTTTGGGAATGTCAAAGAATTAGAATAACATGGGAGGGACCTTGGAGGTCTTCTAGTCCAACCCCCTGCTCAGGCAGGAAACCCTAAACCATTTCAAAGAAATGGCTGTCCAATCTCTTCTTAAAAACCTCCAGTGTCAGAGCATTCACAACTTGTAGAGGCAAATTGTTCCACTGATTAATTGTTCTGTCAGGAAATCTCTCCTTAGTTCTAAGTTGCTTCTCTCCTTAATTAGTTTCCATCCATTGTTTCTTGCCCTGCCTTCCAGTGCTTTGGAGAATAGCTTGACTCCCTCTTCTTTGTGCCAAGCCCTGAGGTAATGGAAGACTGCTATCATGTCACACGAGTCTTTCCCTTAATTTAACTAGACATACCCAATCCCAAAAATGTTCTTTATATGTTTTAGCCTCCAGTCCCCTAATCATCTTTGTTGCTCTTCTCTGCACTCTTTCTAGAGTCTTAACATCTTTTTTTACCTCATGGCAACAAAAACTGGATGCAGTATTCCAAGTGTGGTCTTACTAAAGCATTGTAAAGAGGTATTAATGCTGCATATGATCTTGATTCTCTAATTTCAAGGGGTGGTGGTGTTTCATAATGCAAGCACCATGGCAGAGAGGCTCTGATTTAAGCAGATAAAGGATTTTAACTACAAATACATTAGGGTGGTTCTGATAAAGAAAGAAGGAGAATTCAAGTGTGTACTATATGTGTCCGAATCATAAATCATGGCTTCAAAAATTACTTCAAAAGTTATATAACAAAATGGAGCACTTACTATGGTACAGCATTAAAATAGTCTTCTGGAGTCACAATTTTGATTCCACCAAAGAAGTCTAGAAGCCAAATGTTGATGATGTTCAGTTTGGCAAAATACCACTTATGCCCTACAGGCCAAAATGCCATTTCAGGATGTCTACTGAACAGTGCTGTCTTTGCAAAATCAGCTTCTGTACCATTCTGAACCTAAAAAAAGAGTTTTCAGCAATATAAAAGACAACAAATTAGTTAGCCATTATATTTTTCTGCAAGTCCTTTCAAGACAGCCCTGCTATAGACAATTTCTTTGGAATAATTCCTACTAAACTCTGCAGAACTTGATTCTGACCTTCTGTACTACCACCTGGTTCCTTGAATTCAATCTAAAATGCAAGGCTCCAAATGAAGATTAAAACAATATTGTTTTATGTGGTGTTTATTTGTATAGTTATGCTGTAGATGTTTTACTGAATTTGTATGAACATGTTGAAAGTGTCAAGTCTCTTGACTGCAGCAATTATATGCCTACATAAACAAGTTTTGCCACAATAAAAAGGAATAAACATGTTTTCTAGGCCAAAGATTATTTTTCATCACCTTGCCAACTGGGAAGAAGAAAGCACTTTCTCTCTGAAACCTCAAAACTAGAGAGCAGACAAACTTCCCTTTTAGCAATACTATAATCACCTTTCTCAGTAGTCTGCAATATAATTTGCAAAGCATTTGAGACGACTCAGTTCCAGCAGCAGAGCCCCATACACGAGGAAAGCAGCTGTCCTATGTGGCTATTTCCTCATCACAAAATAAGAAAGCACTTCATTATATCAGGGTCAAATATTTATATGGATTTTTACTGTTAAATATGCAAGCTCAGGAGAAAGAGATTATATTTACACCACAGTTTTATAGAACTATTTTCTAATTCCAAGCTAGAATTTACATCTGTAGTTTTGTTACCAGCACAAATATTGGCTTACCTTCTCAACTACCCCATAGAAGATCACATGGGCACATAGGGGATCTTGAGGATCGTACCCTTGCTTCTTGCAATAAGAAGTCTCTGCCAAGGACATGGTTAGTGAGGCATTTGCATTCACCTGAAATACAAGAGGTAAATTGGGTTTAATTGAAGGTCCAGCTCATTGAGTAAAATAATACACAAAAGATAATTTGACATAAATATACTTGTCAAAGGTAATGTACCTAAAAACACTTGAATTTGCTTGTTTCATTTTCTATTTAGTGTAAAAGTTTAAAAATCACATGATGTTGACTCATCCTTTTCTCTAGGCGCAAGACTGAATTGTGACCTCTTGAAATATTCAAACAAATTTATTTTGGGGGGAAAACGTGAAGTTACAGCAGCACATGATTTAAATATAAGCATTTTACATTTGTTGCCTCAATATTAACCCAGGTACAGATTACTAAATTCCAAGAATTTGCTGATTCATGACTGAGTATACAGTATTATCTGTGGGAAATGTCTCCAGCTGTCATCTGTATTACTGGAGATAAAAAGACAGCAGCACTTTTTCAAGATACCGTCCTTCAGAATGAGGAAAGGGCAAGTTAACTTCGCAGTCCAATAAGCAACATCGAATCACCAAAAACATTTTTAGAAATGCAACCCAGAGTGTTGAAAAGTTTCTTTAGGATCTTCATATTTTATACACCACATAGCAGAATGCTACATTTTTCTCTCTTTTCAAAGAAAGACCTTTATAACCATCTCCAATAGTTCTTATCTGACAAATTGTACACAGATGACAGAGTACTCAATGGAGTCTAATTTCAAGGAACAGAGTGCCAAAATATACAAGCCTATCCCAGATGAAGCACTTTTATTGGAACCATCTCAAATGTCACAAATAGGCAAAATGTTTTCAAGATTTCTAGAATTCTATCTTTCTTACCATCTATGAAGAAACGTGTGAACATTTAATATTAAATCCAGCTGCAATGTGTGAATAACAGCTATAAATAAGATAACCAAAGTTAAACAACTTTAACAAGAGCTTGTAATATTCAGTCAGGGTTCTAATGAGCAAGAAGTCACTGGACCCTAAATGTGCATTGTTCAATAAATAAATAAGTCAAGTTACCAAGGGAACATAGTAGAAGGTCATGTTATTTATAGAACTTTGTTTTCTCAAGTACTCAATATAGAAGTCAAGTTGACAAGATACAGCTTACTTGTTTAGTCACGCATTTCTTGAGAATTTAAGATTTTCAGTCTCACAAGCTTAACCTTAAGTTGCTACTTATATTTCTACAACGAACAAAATGTGTACAAATTCTAGAAAGCATTTCAGAGATACAACTGACCTCCCAAACGGGAATGGATACTTTCAAAATCTATATTCAGGTCTAGCAACATACAGATGAAGACTGTCACAACTTCCTGCATTCTTCAGAAGGGAAGAAAAGATATTCATGAAGGTCAAACTAAGAGTGTAGAAATGTTTGTGGCATAACCCTCATCAACATATATCTATCATTAGAGGTTTTTCTTCCTTTGTTGCCAATCGGAAGCAAAACATGCATTCGAAAATACTGGCAATAATACTTAGTACCATTATATTAAGGAAATATGAAACCACCTGTAAAGTAATTTACAACTGGTTTACAACCACAATTGATTCCATAACTTTGGTTGTAAACTGAGTTGGTTGTAAACCAAAACACATTTTCCCATTGGAGTGTATGGAAATATGATTAATCCATTCCAGACCCCTATGAACTTTATGGTTTTTAAAAGATTTTGAAGATTCTGAAGTGCATAAATGTACCGTAGATAAATATGCCACAGAAGACACAGTGTAACAGTAAAATCTTTTTACTGTTGGAAATGGGGAGATTTCGCAGGCCGCCACTCCTCCTCCACCGAGCAAGCCGCACACCCAAGCCCCGAAAACTAAACTGGGTCCACCTCTCAAAAGCACATCGGCGGGCAGCACTGCAACCATTCACCGGTCAGCTTAGCTCCACAATGCTTCCAGAGCCCTGCGGGGTAAGCAGAGCCATCTGCCACCACCAGGTCTCCAGCCTGAGAGAAGGGATAGGACATGAGATGCTCCGCTTCCCTTCACTTTGCACTGCTTGTTTAGCTCTGCTTACACACACACACCCATCACCTGTGTCAGCTGGATTCTTTAGCTCCTGGGTAAAAATAATCCAGCCAGCATGGGCGATGGGGAAGAGGGGTGGGGTAAGCAGAGCCATTTGCCACCACTAGGTTTCCAGAAGGTCTCCAGCCAGGGAGAAGGGATAGGACAGGAGACGCCTCCACTTTGAATCCAGCTAGCACGGGTGATGAGGGGATAAGCAGAGCTAAACAAGCATCGCAAAGTGAAGGGAAGCCGAGGTGTCTCCTGCCCTCTCCCTTCTCTCAGGCTGGAGACCTGGTGGTGGCAGACGGGTCTGCCACCACCCTCTAAAATGGAAAGCCTTTCCACCAGGTCGTGACATCATCAAGATGCCGACGTTACTAGTCATAACAATTCCTGTGCGGCCATGTTG
>JANHFR010006112.1:10814-21079 GCA_032468015.1 Mimophis mahfalensis
CTTCCTTCCTTCCTTCCTTCCTTTCTTTCTTTCTTTCTTTCTTTCTTTCTTTTTTCTCATTGCACTTTTGCAGTTTTTTCCCTTTTCCCTTCTCTCTTTCTTTGCTCTTTCTTTTTTTGTACAGGTAGTCCTTGACTTATGACCATGATTGAGCCCCAAATTTCTTTTGTTAAGTGAGGCATTTGTTAAATTTTGAGTTTTGAGCCCTTTTACAACCTTTCTTGCACAGTTGCTGAATTATTGCAGTTGATAGGTTAGTACCACAGTTGTTAAGTGAATCTGGCTTCCCCATTGATTTTGCTTGTCAGAGGGTCATAAAAGGTGACCAGAAGACCCTGGAACAGAGTAAAAGTCAGGAATATGAAACAGTTGCCTTTGTAAGTCAAGGACTACCTGTATTTATTTGCATTAGTTCTTACTTTCTCTTCAAAACTTAATAATTTGTTTTTTTTTAAAGGAAACTTTTAAGAATTCAGAATACAGGCAAAACTATAATAAAACAACTATCATGCTATTTAGTATGCAAACCATCCATCTAGGAAGTATCAGGCTTGAGGTGGGAAAATATGGGTTCTGATCAGCTTTTGTTGCGTTTCTCTCTTTTTTCCACAGCACTTTCCAAATTTTATAACATCTATTGCTTAATGAAATAGCTGTCTTTTAGAGCCTTACAATTCTATTTCCACATTTGTGTTGAAGAAACACACCTTTAGTTGTCACAACAGAATGACTGAGATTTCTAATATATGTGCTAATTCAGTACTACAAAAAGAATGCAGTTCAAATGCATATAATGGCACAATTTTCTGAATTAATAGGTATCAGAGAACTTAATTATAGGGCCATGTTATATAAAACCTGGAAATTACAGAGATTTTACTTACTGACAGTTCATTCATACATGCAGTTATATGAAAAGTATAGTGGGACATTCTGTCAAATAAACCTCCATAGGGATTCAGTATTTCTGTTCAGAAATGGAAATTAAAGCATCAGAAGAATACTTAATTAGATATTAGGCTTCCTGGAAAATACGTTTCTTGCTTTACTGATTTCATGTCTGCTTAATGAAGTTTCTAAGTCGCTGTATCTTAAGTATTACAGAAAAAGGAAAGAAGGAAAAGAAAATTTTATTGGAAATACATGGTTTACATGATTACTTATCCAAATATATTTATACACATTGTTTATAAAGTTGCTTACTGTCCGGGTATCAACTTCCAAAAGGCCAAAATAAATGAAGCATTAACTCTTTTAATCTAATAAATAAATAAATACTCAACATGATAAATAGTAAGGAATTGTTGGAGACCTCTGGACTGTCCAGAAAGCTGCCTCTCCGTGCATGAGTATTTTATTCACATAAGAATCTGATTCTTATGAATGAAAGTTGTTAATATTTTTGGTATCATGAGATGTTCACAACACCAATAACAACTATTGATGGTTCACCTATGTGTTGAGATAAGCCTTAGGAATGAAGGGAGGATGGAAACCTATCATTCCTTACGAAGAAGTCAGCCAGGCTTGATGAAAACTGAAGTCTGTTTATTATGCAATATTTACAGAGACCACGAGGTGGTCAAGCTTACAGAATAGAAACCGAAAGTAGTTGCAGAGTTTACACAAGCAGCAGGAGATATCTTCATTACATGTTGGTGTTACAGGGAGTGCCCTCTAGGGCAGATGTAGGGCTTTATATACCCTTTGGGTTAAGTATGATTGTCATATTATAATCAACCCTCGTGACAGAAACGGTTGGCTTTGCACCTGCTGGTACCAGACACTTTGTCTCCACACAGTGAGTGTGGTGTGGCCTAAAATTTCAGCAGCCATCTTGGGTGTATGTTAACAGCAAACAATAATATATAACTTTAATGGTGCAATGCAAATAATACTAACAAAAGTAATTTTGAATCTAATACCACATATGGATATTGGAAGAAAAATGGATAATATGACAAACATTCTGGACTACGGTAGTTGTACTGATTATCGGTGTGTATCTAGCTCTAATTTGAATAGTTGACTCTGACCTTTAAAGTTTTTAGCTGTAGGAATTTGAGCATTTATTAAAATTAATGTCAGATGCCCTTACTGATGATTTGATATTAACAACCATAAGATTAATAAGGCTTTTTTTTTTCGGTTGGACACCTGCCCTATTCTCTGCAAATAGACTAATTGTATTCTAATAACCAGCAATATTGTTGAAAGAGTTTTATTGTGATGTTACATTGCTACTGAAGTGTCTGCTTTATAGTTTAAGCTGGCAGGAGTAGCCTTGCAAGACATCCAGGAGTGCATTCAAGAATGCAATCAGTTACCTAGCAAGCATTCTTAGTTTTACAGTTTTAACTGTATTCCTAAAAACAACAAATAACATAAGGTTATATTAAATTATTACTGTACTACTGAGAGAAAACATTCCTATTCCTATTTTTATTATTTGTGATATTGAAAAAAATCATAACTTAAAAACAACTTTGGCTTAAATCTAGTATGGGAAATAGATAAAACTTATTGCCTATTTATCATTGTCAGGTATTATAGATATACATCAGAAAGGAATATGAATTCTGGGAGAATTTTATTTCTTTCTATAGAAGTAGAATCTAGTACTATTACTTTTTCAAAGAAGAAAGAGAAGTAAATATTAAGGCCATTGTTCTCAGTTTTCTGATGGTATGCTGATCTGTTTTGTTTCCTTCCACCATATTGTTTGGGACTTGGCATTAAACCAAGCTTTGCTAGATGTTGACAAGCTATGGGAGAAAAGAATGTATCAAACTAGAAAGTGTTAAGAAAGATCATTTTAAAAGTGTAAAAAATGTATTAAAGCAAAGGTGATATTAAAACCAGAAAGGGGAAATAAGACACATTACAACAAACAGAGCAGAATATGCAGCAAAAAGCAGGTTAGGCTGATAAAATAAGACAAAACTGCTGCTAAAATAAAGCAAAGGAAAAATAACTCACTGTCCTTTATCCTGCAAACATTATATGCCATAAAATTAATTCCATTCAGTAACTTTAGCCTCACATTTTCACAGGATTCTCTATAATTGACAGACTTTGTGTACATAGGATGAGGAGACTTAGCAATGATGCTATCATCATGTGATTAAAGGATATCATATGTTGGTTTTCAGACAACCACTGGATTGAGTGGTCATTTGGAAACCAATATATGGTTAAAACATTAATACAATCTATCTCTCTTTTCTGCTGTTTTATGGTCATTAGGATTCCTGCAGTTTAAACATGATAAGCTTATACAAACCTGTCCAAGGCAAGTAAAGTTGACCTTTGTTTCTGGATATTTCATCCATATATCATACCTTATGTAAATAATGCAAATAATCTTGCATTCTCATTCAATTTGATCAACACAGTAATTTGATTAGAAATGTGTCCTAAGGAGAAGGTATTTTGAAGACTTTCGTGGGTGAATTGTAACACATAGTTACAGGATGGTCAATGACCCCGCATTCATTTTCAATAAGCATTCACCAGCCAAGTTCACCTTCCACACTTTAGTTAAATGCTAAAGAAAGACATCAAGAGAGACTTTTTCTCACTAAAATATTGTAGTGCTACAGGAGACTCCAAAGAAACCAACCCAATTCTCTGCCCACAAATTTAGTGGGGAATTTGTAAGCTTATTTGTATCCAGCTCCAATATAAAGAGGCTACAGCTCACTGCTCCAATGGACATCTTTTTAAGCCAGCAAGCCCTAATGAATACAAAAATAAACCTGGCAGGGCCACAGGCCACAGGCCTCCTGTTCAAAATGCAACAATTAACAAGGGTGAAATGTATATTCTGACAAGACAATACATGCTTCAGCATTTTCCTCACCCGTTTTCAATTCTTGCAGACCCCAATGTGTAGGAATATAACATGATAAGTGTTTGTTCTTTTCTCACAAAAGGTCTACATTTTACTTTCTAAAATCAGCGGGAAGAACTCTTTCATATTTCTCTGTGTTCAAAAAGCTAGGCAGGCTTGTAGCAGCATCAAGCTGATTATAGATTCTGCCCCAGCATTTAATTGAATGCAAATTAGTGAAATGGTTCCTGTATAATACTATCGACACAGGTACACCCAAAGGGGCTTTAAAATGTCCCAATGGTTGCTGCTACCAAGTCATCAAAGCCCTGTGTCCATTTTTACATATCATGCACATAACTCATGTAAAAAAAGGGGTGCTACCTCAATTGTGCCATCTTGACACACAACCCTGTACCCATTGTGGTTCTTAGAAAGTATTTTGTTTGCCAGCTTTTCAAGCTATAAATGAATATCTATCCTTGCTAAGAAGAAATATGCATATTATGAGATAGTTTCAATATAAATTCCTTTCTTTTCTTTCTTCTACAGGCACCACTAAACAGAGGGTGATGTGAATACCTTTTTTATTTTGGGAAGATAATATAACTGAAATGAATGAATGACAACAATTTGTAATTTTTATGGAAACACTCTTAATAAACATAAATTTTGAAAAGGGAATGAATGGTAGTTCAACCCTCTAGAGAGGCTTGCTACTGGGATTTTTGAGTAAAATAATAAAAATAATAATTATAAATATGAGCAAAAAAAAGCGCATGAAATTTTAAGTTGTATCAACATAAGCATGAGTCTTAATAATGCAGACCAATAACTCCATTTTAGTATTGGTCCAAACCCATTCAAAACTTGTGTGTAAGTCTGGGTGTCAAACTTTAAGATTTCAGAGAAATCTTCTGGAATATGTTTGGGGAAGGAACATCAGGAAGCTACAAATTAATTCCTGTTAAGAGAGATTAAGGAAATGGGGATGTTTAAAGATGACTGAGTGACACACTTTAAGTTTGAAGTGATATCAAATAGAAGGTCAAGACCTGTTATTTTTCAATCCAGTGCCCATGACATAAACTAAAGGAACTGGTTTATCAGAAAGCAGCTTCCAACTGAATGTTGAGGGGGAGAATGGAGAAATTTCTAGCACTGAGAGTAGCTTCACAATATAACCAGATACACAAAAAGAAGGTAAGCTCCCCTTATTTCATTTTATTATTTTATTTTATTAATTTAATTTATATACCACCCTTCTCCCAGAGGGACTCAGGGCAGTTTACAGGGCATAAAAAAGATACAATACAAAATTTAAAATAGATTAAACCAATTTAGCCCAGACATCAACAAAATTTAAAATAGTTAAAATCCCATATCCCAAATACAATTCAAATTAAAAACGTCTCAATGGGGACAGGCTAGCTTGCTGAAATAAATATGCTTTGAGGGTGCAATGGAAGGCCCTCAAGTCAGGGGCAATCCAGATCTCCAGAAGAAGCTCATTCCAGAGGTCAGGGGCTGCCACAAAGAATGCTCTCCCCCTGGGGGTTGCCAGCCGACATTGTCTGGCCAGTGGCACCCTGAGGAGGCCAACTCTGTGGGACTGCACCGGTCAATGGGAGGCTGTTCCCGGCAGCAGGAGGTCTCACAAGTATCCTGGACCTAAGCCGTGGAGCATTTTAAAGATCATAACCATAACCTTGAATCGCACCTGGAAGACCCCCGGCAACCAGTGCAAGTTGTGCAGGAGAGGTGTCACATGGGCATGCCGAGGCATCCCATAAATAACCCGCACAGCCACATTCTGTACCAGTTGGAGCCTCTGGGTACTCTTAAAGGGGAGCCCCATGTAGAGAGCATTGCAGTAGTCCAACCGGGAGGTGACGAGGGCATGAGTGACTGTGTGCAGGGCATCCCGGTCCAGAAAGGGATGCAACTGGTAGATCAGACGAACCTGATAAAAGGCCTCTCTGGTGACGGCTGAGAGATGATCCTCTAAAGACAGCTGCACATCCAGGAGGATAAGATAAATTTCCCCTCCCCGGTCCTCCCATGGTCCTTTGTCCACCAATCAGTTGCACGTGGGTTTTTAAAAAACAATCTGTTTGCCTCAGACATTCTCTGAGTTGGTGACTTTGGGCTGGAAATGTCTCATGCACCTGCATTCCAGAGTTTCTCTCCCAAACCATCCTCACATTCTGATGTCTTCCCTCCCTCATCCCATTATTGTTGTCTGGTTGTGAGTCAACCATAATACATGGGTCCCAGAATTTTTTTATACATTCTTTAATGCATAAGTTAATTCATTTGAGGCACATTGATTCAAAAATTGTTGTCTAATGATGCACTGTTTTTCCTAACTGAAAGTTACAAACAAACATACACTAGTTTAGTAGGATATACATGTTAATAATTACAAATGCCGGAAGGCATTTTTATTCATATTATGAATAAAATTAGGGAGAGAAAAAAAATGAGAATAGGGAACTATTCTTTATGGTGCAATTATGGTAATTGCATTGTTTGGAGAAGTGCACAAGTGAAAGACTTCTAAACTCTCTTATGTTGTCTGAGTATCTATGATAATGGTGCTTTGCTATGACAATCTGTTCATTACTTTATGGAATGTATGGTTTCTTTTTTTAGGGGCCACAAAGGTGCACCAAGACAATCTTCCTTGAAAACATTACTTTCTCATCCAGCGTTTAAAATTTGTGCTATTGTGCTTCTTGCTGTTGCTCCCGTGACTGTTGCTGTTGTAATTTTGACTAATGCATTGCCCATTTGATGGTTTCAATACTTCATAACTCGGTAGTTTGTAAAATATCGCATATACAGAATTTGCAGTGATACCGTATGATTCTAAGATAGTAGAGGTTTGCTTAAATCCTATTTTATATCATCCTTTGGAATTACTAAAACCTGATGAAAAACATGTAATACAATAGATTAATAACAAAAATAGGAAACCATATAAAACAAAACAATCCAGGCATTTTTTTATCATACTGAAAATAAATATATATCTTAATACGAAAGTGAGACCAGTCCTTATTAAGAAGACAGGATATTTTTTTACATGTTGTAAGATGCCCAGAGTCCCTCAGGAGTTGGGAGGCCTAGAAATTTTATTAATAAATAAATAAATAAATTCTATAATGCAAAAGCAATATCATAAAAATATTTGACTATCTTGCTAATAGGATGATGACCTAAAAAAACATGTCTTGTGCATATCTTTATTTTATGAATAAAACTGAGATTGAAGGATGTAATCTAAGACAGCAGCTACATAATTATGTTTCAGCAATGGGAACAGTGGGAAAAGAACAGGAAAACCAGCAATGCTTTGCACAGTATCCTTACCATTCTTAAACTGGTTTTGTTTGAACGATTGCTCTAATTTATTTTACAGATGGGACTGAAATTCAAGTAGCAGAGTGTTGCAGAAGGCAGGCAAATCAGATCATTAATGGATTGTGTCTTAGACAGATGGAAAGGTAGAACCAATTGTGCAGTCTATATATCAAACTGTAACATCAGGGTGCTATTTTCAAAAGAAGCCAAGTAATTTAGAAACACATTTCAGAGAAGCTTTTGAAGAAGTGCCCACAGGGACTATGTATCTTTCCAGAAAAGGCCAGCTTCAAATACTAAGTTTGCCAAATAGAAATAAACTTTCCACTCTCTCCTTTAGTGGAACTTTGTAGTATGAAAAAAAAAGAAAGAAAACCACTCAAAACCAATGTTGTCAGTTATTATACATTAGCCTTATTTGGGCATCATTCCTTCAAGCAATTTTTTTTTAAAAAAATAAAATGTATAGGAGAAAATGAGAGGCATGCTCAGTGATCGGGCCACAGCTCCTGATGAAATTGATGTATGGGATGAAGAAAGTAAGGAGAAGAAAAGAGAAGAAGAAAAGGGCATCTTGGGTTTTGTTTTTTTAAATTCCATCCTGAGAACAGTGAGGAAGTATAGAGAGATCCTGGTATGATAATCAGTCCAGCTTTCCCCTTACAGGATGTTAATATTGTGAGGGGAATAATATCTAAAGGGAGCTTTTGCAGAAGAATTATCAAAGCTAAGAGCCATGGTAGATCACACAAAGAAGGTTCCATCTGAGTTGACACTCTATTTACCAAACAGCCAGCTAATGACTTAGAATTCACAATAATTACACAAAGGCTAGTTATTTATGTGTGAATTTCTCTTTGACTATAGACTCCCTACTAGCTAACCTAGTTAATAGGCCTTAATCAACATAACTATATCATACCTTTTTCTGCAGACCTTTTTTTTTACCTTGAGATTTTGCACATTATAAATTTTCAATTCTGCCTGTCTGTCTTTCTGACTGTCTGTTTTTCTAGCTAGCTATTATCTTCAGATGGAGAAAAAAGACAGACCTTTCCTACTCCACTGGCAAAGGAAGAATGGTTTCCAAACCTGAACTATCTTTTCTTCAGTAGTCTTCTATGTGAAAAAGAGAAAAGAAAGAGAATAGAAAGGAAGGTCAGGAAGCTTGTCCGAAACCCATAACCGGGTGGCCACAGTGATTGCAGGGTTCAACTCCTCCATCATTAACATGAGGTACAATTCCTAGAAGATTATTCCTATAGGAATGTAGCCTTTACAAAAAAACTGCTAGAAAAATGTTTATGTAGACTTTTAGAGGACAAAAGTATTCAGGAACAGTTATTTTATTCTTTTTCTTTGAAAAACAATCTTTTATGTTTGACCTCAGGTGGCAGAGTTTTTTCAAAATTTTGACAGCTAAAGAAATCTGTTTTGAAACTGGCAAAACTGTTATGTTGCCTTCCAATTTAAGCTATATTGCAGCCCTATATCTTTCACCCTACTCATCTTAAAATTGTGTAAAATTATCAAAGCTGAGCTTCAGGGAATCAGAATAAAATAGGTTCAAAGGGTTGTATCTTCACAAGCTTTTTGATGAAAGCAGTGGGGAAAAAAAGAAACTCCTGGATCATTTTTGCATCTTGAGAGTACCTCAGTACATTTCCTGTCTCCTAGTTAGTGGGAACAGGCAATGAAATGTGGATTTGCAAGACAGTTTCAGAGGATTAGACATACTAGACTACATAAAACATGGGCAGAGTTTTACTAAAAATGATGATTATTATCATGATTAGAATAGAATAGTGCATATGGTATGGATATGGCAAACCTATCATTTCTTATCTTAAGAAGGATAATGTGATAGTCTCAAGTGATCATCCTTGAGGGATATAGAGATAACAACTCTCAGGGTTAGAGTTGTTAGAGTTGTTAGAGATAACAACTCTCAGACAACAACAACTCTTGATGACTACAGTATGTGGAAGATTGCAAGGAGTAAAGAGTAAAGAGCAGAAATTAATGAATGAAGAATAACAGAGATATTGTGAATCTGAGAAACTTAGAGAAGGGGGAAGGCTGTTTAAAACTGCAGTGCAGACTGTCTAATCTTGTGGTGTGGAGCCAAAAAAGTTATAAAAGAAAGCGAATGTTCAGGTTTAATTACGAATCAAAAGGGCCAAACCGTATTTCGGAAAGCATGAGTTACTGTTGTCCAGGTTGTTGTGAATATGTATGGTTACTGAAATCCATATGCTGATAACTGGAGAATATTATGCTCTAGGGAATGATATTAATGGTAGAATCAGACAGGAGGTTTAGAGAAAACTGTATGTTAACCATGGGAAAACAATTATTTTGCTAGGTATCCTTAACAGACTGATAAGATTGATTAAATCAAGCAGTCCACAAAATAGTAATTCAGAGACCTCAGAATCTATGCCAAAGACTATTTTTGTACATCAGCATAACATTCTATTTGTCCAAATGTACGGTTTAAATCTGTATTTATGCATATTCACAGCAAATAAATGAATATAAATCAAATACACCTTTTTTTAAAGAAGGACAGAGAGAACTAGTGAAGAAAATAAGAGGCTTTGAGAGTGGAACAAGCCACTTGTTGATAGCATTAAGAAAGGTTGTTGAGAAACATGATAAAGGAAAGGAAAGAAGTGAAAGAAACAAAAGTGAAAGTAGAATGGTTACAAGAAGCAAAATCATAAGTCTTTCATGAAAAAGAAGTTAAATTAATTTGCCAACAGAATTAAAGAAAAGTTCATGCGAAAAATTCTTGGAACAGAGTGAAAAAAATACTTGATAGAATTTGTGAAAAAGCCATGGGTGTAAGATAATGTTTGAAGTAAAAAGTAAGAAAAGAAAAATATATTTATTTATTTATTTATTTATTTATTTATTTATTTATTTAATCAAACTTATATGCCGCCTCTCTCCCGAAGGACTCGGGGTGGCTTACATGCTAAAAGTAGGAACAATATAAATAATTAAAAACAAATTAAACACAGATTAAATTTGATTAATTAATAAAATTAAAACCAGTTAAAAA
>JANHFR010006114.1:26130-37046 GCA_032468015.1 Mimophis mahfalensis
AGGAAGGAAGGAAGGAAGGAAGGAAGGAAGGAAGGAAGGAAGGAAGGAAGGAAGGAAGGAAGGAAGGAAGGAAATCAGGCAATAATATGATTGAAATGTGGCTTAAGCAGTATGGATTTGACCAATAGCATATCTTGAAAAAATAATTTTAAAATTATATAATAAGACATTGTAAAAGGCTACACCATTAGGTGAAAAATGAATTGATGAAAATATGTTACTAAGATATTACTTTGAACTACTAAGCAACAATTATCTTTGACAGCTTAGGGAAATAGGGTTTACCTTTAAAGTCATCTGTCGAGCCCTGATCCAGGGCTTGCCATACCTGGGGTGGGGGAGGGCGAATGAGGCAGTCGCACAATGCTGATGGAACTCATGGGATTGCTGGAGAAATGGGAGAGTTAGGCGAGGCTGCAGTTGCAACAGTCAGACTTCCAGGTGCTGCGCCTCACTACTGCTCATCAGCTGGCTGCTCATCAGCTGATGGTTTTCAGCTCAAGTCTCCAGTCAGGAGGAAGGGCTGTACGGCTGCTGCAGGAACTCCAGGACAGCTGTGTTGTGCTGGCCAACTGCTTACTTGTCATCTGGAAGACTCCAGCATCAGACCTTTCCCTCTCCCTCTGGGTCCAGTAAGAGGGGACCAATATGAAATAGATCAGATATTGGCCTCCAGGCTCCATAGGGAAGACTACAGTACCTGGTACAGTGGAAAGGCTACCCCTCCACTGATATACCTTGGGTGGCAGAATGGAATGTAACAGCCCTACGGCTGATTAGAAAACACCATTAGCAATACCCACAGAAGCCAAAGGGTGGGAGATACAGGCTGTGTTGCTAATATCTCTGTCTGGTAGAGGAGAGCCACCTATCGAGCTCCAATCTGGAGCTCATCATACCTGGGGGTGTGAAAAAGGCAGCAGCATGATACTGATGGAAATCATGGATTGCTGGAGCAATGAGAGAGTCAGGCGAGGCTGTGCCTGCAGCAGTGGGACTTCCAGGTGCTACACCTCACCACTGCTCATCAGCTGGCCACTCAGCAGTTGATGGGTTTTGGCCCGAGCCTCCGGTCAGGAGAAAGGGCTGCTATGGCTGCTGTAGGAACTCCAGGACAGCTGGGCTGCACTGGCCGACTGCTTACTCATCAGCTGCTGCTTGAATGAACAGAGACTCCTGCTTCAGTCAGACATGCGGAAGCCAGAATGTAGCTACAGACTGGGAGGCTACTAGATAGTAGGGAGGCTGGTCTGGACGTTCGGTGACTAGGAGTGTGTGTGGCTAGGTATTGGGTGTCTGGGATGTGTTGTCAGGTGTGAGTGTGTGGTGGTTAGCATAATAAGCAGGGGTGGGTTTCTACTGGTTCGGCCCGGTTTGGGCAAACTGTTTGCTAAGATCCAGCTGGTTCTAGCGAACCAGTTCAGTAAAAAATAAATAAATTGTATGGTCCTTCCCACCCACCCCGGGCTATAGCTACCTTTATTTATTCTGTTTGCAGCCGCAGCAGCGTGCCTCAGCTGTTTTTCTGCCCAGGGGTTTCTGCAGGAAGTTTGTTTCTTTAGAAAACAAACTTCCTGCAGAAGCCCCTGGGGGGGAACAGCTGAAGTGCACTGCTGTGCCAATCACTTGTGCTGCAAACAGAGCAAATAAGGGTAGCTATAGCCTGGGGGTGGGTGGAAGGAACCACAATTTTTTTTTCAAAAAATCAAACTGGTTTTTAGACTGGTTAAAACCCACCACTGATAATAAGATGCATTGGAAGGCTGTGTAGCTTCCAGCGCTGACTCTGCAAGGGACTGTAACATTCCCACTAATTGTGTACCAAAGCTTCAAACTGCAGAAGAGTAAAGACTGGTTGCTGCAAGTTGTTGTACTTTTATTGCCATCACGTGTGCTGTAGTTTTTCCCATGGTCTGGCCTTGGATCTTTAAGATCATGACTGCAGTAACATTTTGTATTTTCCCAGTCAAACCCAACTACCTTGGTGTTTGTAACATTAATTTTCAAATCTATACTTCTTATTGCAGCATCCAGTCTAATACATTCACCCATGTACAATCATTTATGTTCTTAGACAACAACACAGCATGCACCCTCTCCATACACAAGTATATGTACGTTCAAGTTCCCAACCATAATGCCATTAATGTCCCCTCAAACCTTTCTGATACATTTATCCATAAGCATGTTAAACAACAATAATATATCACCTTTCTGTGTTTAGTGCTAAACTATTCACTTACCGTTCAATTTACTTGTGTTAATGGCTAACTCATATATTGTTCTTATTCTATCCATTCGTCTGTGACTTTTAATCATTTCTAGGGCACTTTCTTTGCATTTTTCCCCTCTTTATATAATGTTCCTTATATATTTCTGTCATATTCATATTTTTCAGCAATCATTCTCTCATATATTTTAAAAATCTTTCATTTACACATTCCATCAATTATGCTTTATTGCATTTCCTGGTATAATACATCCACATACTTTTGGGGGAGTTTATAATTCCTTTCCTCTATTCCAAGCAATTTTCCAATCCTTTTTTTATATTATTTGCCCATCAATTCAACCGGAAGTTTAATATAACTATTAGTAGTTTTTCATGAAGTACTTTAACTTTCTCTTCATTCAATCATTTTATTATTATTTATTTCATTTTTTTTTAATTTTCTTCTATAGCAATGTTTTTTCTAAGATCTGCTTGATATGACAAAAAATGATGTCCTACATTTAGAACCTTTAATCAGCTGAATTGTCTTCCAATCTTTCATCATAAGCAGACAAATCAATCATGCTTTTAAAATTTATATTCATCTATTTGCCATATGAATACATAAATAGATTTATACATGAAACACTTTTTTTTAAGCAGTGATTCATCCGATATGCCATTCTCAGTCATTTTTGAGACTCCAAAAGCTCCAGTATTTTTTTCTGTATACTGTCACTTTGTTCTCACCCATCTATGCCATTTCATAGAATATTTTTTTCCTGAATGATACTTATTCAAAATGATGCATATTTTCTGTTTCTTTCATTACCATTCACTGAAACATAACATGCAATTATCTCTAACCTGTGTATTCTGACCTTCATATGCACACAGCAACATAGATGACACCTGTTTTTACTTTATGACATTTGCACTTCACTTACTTGCAAGCTTTTATCAACTCAACTCATCAGATCATTTTCATTGAGATTATTATAGCCTTTTCCTTTTTTTATTTCACAGGCACACAACTATTTGAAGTTTTTACTTTTCTGATTTTATGTGTGACTTCTTTACCACTTATTTCTCCTATATTCCAACTGAGAGCCTTCCAGAATACAGTTATCATTAGAAGGGGCCATTCATATTGTTCTGTGCTCTTAACACTTATATCTTTGGCCAACCAAGGCTTTTATATTCCATTTTTAGTGAAATAAAGAATATGTAGATTTGTTTAGTGATATTTGTGCCACATGTAGTTTTTCCCATTAATTATAAAGATAGTACTAATTAGTGTGAAAGTTCGACCATAAGAAAAGCTGAGAGCCAAAGAACTGAGGCCTTTGAACTGTGGTGCTGGAGAAGACTCCTACGAGTCCCTTGGATTACAAGGCGATCAAACTGGTCAGTCCTAGAGGAGATCAACCCTGACTGCTCTTTAGAAAGCCAAATCCTGAAAATGAAACTTAAATACTTTGGCCACCAAATGAGAAGAAAGGATTCACTGGAGAAGAGCCTAATGCTGGGAAAAATTGAGGGCAAGAGAAGAAGGGGGCGACAGAGAATGAGGTGGCTGGATGGTGTCACTGAAGCAGTCGGTGTGAGCTTAAATAGACTCCAGAGGATGGTAGAGGACAGGAAGGCCTGGAGGAACATTGTACATGGGGTCGCAATGGGTCCAACACAACTTCGCAACTAACAACAACAGCAACTAATTCTTCTCATAAGTTCCAGGTCTATATGTTCCAAATTGAAACAAAGCCTAATTTTACCCTCAGCATGTTCATCTCCTGCAAGTTAAATTATATAATCCAAATATATACTTAACCCTAACCCTAACACCATATTGTTTACATTCTACTAACTAGGTACACACAAGTTACCCTTAAGATACATTTTTGAAATTTCATAATATGAAAGGAAATTAAAGATGTCCTTTATTGAGTCCAGTTCCTGCTTATTACCATTCAGTTTTATTGTCAACAAGATGATTGTGTTACCTGTATGGTTCTGAGACTTGTTTCATCTTTCCAGTCTAGTCTATGGCTCTGGAATTTTCTAGTGCAGGGGTCTGCAAACTTAAACACTCAAAGAGCCATTTGGACCCGTTTCCCACAGGAAAGAAAACATCAGAGCGGGCATGGCCAACTCACATCACTATTCCCACCCAGTTGCTTCCTGCTCTGGAGTATGGAATAAGGCTCCATCCCACACCTTCACCCTTACCTTCTCAGGCCAGGCAAGGAGTGATGGGAGGGAGAGGGCAGGGGAGGGCAGGGGCCAGTCAGTGGTGGGATCAGCTGATAGGGAGCCTCAGCAGAGGGCCACATGTGAGTCCAGAGCCACAGTTTGCAGACCCCTGTTCTAGTGGAATCCCATCTGAATAGTACTACTTCTTACCTTTGCTTAGTTTCTGAGCCCAGACAAGAGTTAGGACTACATTCTGAGAAATTTATAAATGAAGGTTATTTTAAATACACCAAAAAGGACATGAATAGATATAGTTAAAGGCAAAGAGCATTTTTTTTTCTTGAATCATTTAGGAGGGTCCTGTTAAGAATTTTTAGGGGAAAAAATCCACTTAGTTTAACATCTGGGAATATTCACAGCAATGGCTTTGTTCCTATTACCAAGCCTTTTTATTATTATTGTTCTCTGCCAAACAATTTTCAAACCATTAAATGATGTTAGCATAAGCAAAGGACAGTTCATGTTTAAAACACATTTATCTGAAAATGTAAGGAAGATTCCCTATAGCATTAGCCAATATTAGCAAGACAGCAGCAACAACCACCTCGAACTGAAAATGTATTCCAAAATCTTATTTTAAAATGCTGATATTATTCAAGCATGAAGGTATTCATCTTCCACAATCTCAAATACCACATGCCACTGAGGAAACAGTTTTGTTTTTCAGTAGTCTGTGTGAACTGATGAATTTTATTTTGAGATTAAACTTTATTCTATTTGTATAGCCCCAAAATCAAAATAGCAAAGAACAGTGTGGGAAATGACCTGAATAATAAATAAACCAGTCAAACCAGTCAGCATCATATTATTCAGTTGAATTGGGTTGCAGGTGCTGAAATTTCTAAGCCATTTAGGATTCTGCCCATCTTAACCATAAATTCTAAGTGTTGTAGTCTAACATGTGTGGAAAGTATTTAATTGAAGAATGTGCATCTAATTCAGTAACTTTTTATTGAACATTGCTACACCATCATTAGCTATCTAGACACTGAATAGTTTGCTAACTTTTGAGGATAAAATCATAAAACTAGGGAACCCTTATTATTTAGGTCAAACCTCATTTTCCTAGGCAATCTCTGGTAAAATAAAATAAACATCTCAAATGTCATCCTTGGCTGTGAATGATTGCCTAGCTGGCCTACATAGTATTTGTTTGGGTGAGTTGATAGTTCTATGATTTAATCAATACTCTCCTCCATATTTCTTTGTTATTATTTGAATCCCTAAAAAGTGAAAGGAGAATTTTACAAGAATTCTAGGAGCCTCACCAGGTTTGATTGTCTTTGATATCAATTCAATCTGAACTCCACTTTTTAACTGCTTCACCTCATTTTCATACAGAAAGAATTTTCATGCTAATTATTGTTTTGTACAATTCTATCCCCATCTGAAGTAGAATACATCACAGCAAATCAATTGGAAATTTTTGGCAGGCACTTTTTCTCCTCAGTCTTTCTTTTTTTCTTTGAGAAAAAGCCTCAAGTCAGAAGAAAAGAGGCTTCAACCTATAACTCATTGCAAATACAGTAAATCAATCCCCAGCTGTAGCCATTCTGATTGGTAGTGTTTTTGCCTGTTTGCAATATCTGCATTAATAGAGATGCCCAGGGAATTGATTTATGCCATAATCGGAACAATTTGATCGTGTTGGACCTGAGAAAGTGAATGGAGCTTGTTAGACTGCTAACACCACCAGAGAAGGTGGCAGAAAATGACTAGCTGGGCCTTTGCTCAACTTTGTGTCCCAAGGAAGCCCTTCTCTTGTTCATTCATGACCTGTTCATCTCCTGTTGGGACTATTGCAATGCATTCTATATAGGACTAGCATTGAAGAGAAGCTAGAAGTTTTAGTATAGAATGCAGCCATGCAAGCAATTTTTTAATTTTTTTTTTTTTTTTTGTATCCCAAAGTTGGCACATGTAATACCTCTGCTGTACAAGCTGTACTGGATGCTGGTTTGCTTCTGAGTCCAATTTAAAGTGCTGGCTATGACTTTTAAAACCCTACATGGCATTGGACAGGTTACCTGTGGAACCATATTTGCCATTACTTCAACCTGCCCACTTGGTCAGGCAGATACTGGTGGGGTTCAGGAAGAGAGATTTTTCTGCCATCACCTTCATTCACACTTTGGAATATTCTTCTGCCAGAGATGAGGCAGCCTCCACAGCCAAGTCCCCTGACCTTTTGGAAGAGTTTGAAGGCTTGGCTTTGCCAACTTTCTTGGGCCTCACAGAAGAGCCTGCAGCCTTTGAGTTGGTGATGCCTTGAAGGCTCTCCTTTTTAACTTTAATTATTATATCTTTGTTTTAACTGCCTCTTTTTATTGAAATATGTTTTATATGTGTTTATGTTTTTATGTTAATTATATGCTATGCACAGCTGTTCTGTGAGTGAGATGGGTGGCATATATTTATGTATGTATGTATGTATGTATGTATGTATGTATGTATGTATGTATGTATGTATTTATTTATTTATTCATTTATTTATTTATTTATTTATTTATCTACATTTTTATACCGCCCTTCTCTCTAGGGACTCAGGGCGGTTTACAGGGCATTAAAAACATAAAATACAAAAATTTAAATAAAATTAAATTAATACATGCCCCAACAGACAATTAAAACCCTTAATAAAATCCCCTCAGTCCAGGCCAGCTGATGTAAATAAGAGTGTTTTCAGCTCCCTGCGAAAGGTCTGGAGGTCTGGTGCCATCTGTAATTCAACCGGCAGCAAATTCCACTGGGCAGGCGCTCCCACAGAAAATGCCTTCATTCTAGGTGCTACCTGCCGGCATTTACCTACCGGCAGCTCCCAAAGAAGTCCCTCCCTATGGGCGCGAACCGGACGGTGGGAAGATGATAGCGGCAGCAGGTGTCCCCTCAAATATTCTGGTCCCAAGCCATTCAGGGCTTTATAGGTCATCACCAGCACCTTGAATCTCACGTGGAGGGCAACTGGAAGCCAATGCAGCTCACGGAGTAGAGGTGTTACATGGGAGAATCGGGAAGCTCCCATCAAAACTCGCGCAGCTGCATTCTGCACCAGCTGAAGCCTCCATGTGGTCCCCAAGGGCAGCCCCATGTAGAGGGTGTTGCAGTAGTCGAAGCGGGAGGTCACCAGCACATGAGTGACTGTCCATAATAGATAGATAGATAGATAGATAGATAGATAGATAGATAGATAGATAGCTGATGAGTGTGGACTGGGAACCAGTATCGTGCCTCATTTTACACTTAAACAAGGTTGTTACTCTTTGCTCAAATGTTATTTCACTTTAAACTCAGCCTGTGATATTTCTCAGATCATCAAACAAAATGAACATCTGCTCTTTCAAGTGTAAAGAAGATTGGGAGGACTCAAGAATATATTGCTGACAATTACTTTCTTTAATACATACTTGAATATGATGTTTAAATAACACCATGAGATGCTGTACTTCCATTTAGATTGCATTAAGAGTATAAGTATACAGCTGTTGTAAAGCATAAATACAGAACTGTTGTTTACTTTAGCAATAAATATTATTTTGATGGTCATAAATATATTTGCATGGGGAATTCAGTGTGGAACTTATCACCCATCTCTGAATTCCATATCCATATGTCTGAAAATCTAAGGAACTAAGGATGTCGTATTACAATCATTGGATTCTGTTTTCTGACATTATCAACATTACCATGCCATCATTGGCCTTGTTTTAGCTTCTATATTGTAGCAGACTAGAGCCATTTCAGAATGAAGGTTTCAAAAAAGTAATATAGTAGACAAATTCATACTCTGTTGGTGCTTGAAGCAATGTTCAAGCATGTTAATCTGAGTCTTAACTCTCTTATAGCTATCCATGGTGCTGATGTCTGAGTTCTGTTTCTCTAAATCACTGACTTCTAGCTTGCATGTGGTATTGTCCCAACAAACTGGTTATGGAAATCAAAGTCCACATATCTTAAAGCTGCTAAGGTTGAAAACCCTTGTTACATCATTTTCTTTTTACATCAGTAACCAAAATGGCACAGAGCATTTAGCCTTGTTTATAGAGTTTATCATTTATCTTTTTCTTCAAGAAAAAAAAGCAACATACAGAGCACTGCATACTTTCCATTTTTCTCACGACAGCAACTTGTATATTGGTCTAAGACAGAGTGACTCACTCAAAGCCACCGAATAGTTACTCTGTTATCTGAAATGTCTAGGAAGACTTTTATATAATGGGAGATTGCGTGGTATAAAATGGATAGCCTTCATTCCAGTGATTTATCTAAGTCTCTCCTCTCAGATAGGATTGTGTTAACAGTAGTCTAAGGCTCCTAGCTATGAAAATGTTCAGTGAATCAATATTTCCAAATATTTAGAAATGTATCTATTTAAACAAATTTACTGGTTGTATTTGTTAAAAATCAGTGAATGAAAAAATGAATGCACTAAATTAGATTGACTGAATCAGACTGAATTTTAAGATAACCACTAATAAGCACTACAATAGCCTTAGCCATTGGGTCAAAAAATAAGATTTTCACTTTCATCTTAACCAGTTTTTTTTTCAAGATGTTGGTGTTTTATATTACTTGAGATTGGGATTTTTATGCATTATTGTCCTAGCAAGATCTGATATGCCTTTAGATTAGATTTGCTAAACATTAGATTAGATTTACAAAACTAATGCAAGAATTGCTTACCAAAACTGACTTCAGATTTAATAGAATCAGAATATGGATCTGAATCTTTTCTATTAGGCCATGTTAACTGGGTTCTAATGTGGTGAAAAACACAGAAATTTATTAATTTAATTAGATTTCAAGGCTGTCAGATTTTCAGTTGATTATGGACAGCTTAAATAATTAAAAAATAAAAAAAAATAAAAGCTAAATATTGAAAAGCTAATAAAAATGTAAATGCTAATCAAGGTGAGATTTTAAAGTGGCCAAAGGTTCTTATGGTCATTATAAATTTTTATTAATTTATCTTATGAAATATGGATAAATAAATTCAGGGTTAAAAGTTATTTTGTACAATAGAAAAATAAATCATTTATTTCAAGCTGTTTTCTCATGTTTTTAATTGTAGTTTTTATAGCCTAGATTGATCTGCCCTAGTTGGGGATCTAATAACCCTTAAAAGAATGGAGTAATATTATAATGATCTCTGTTCACCCATATGAAAAATTAGAGCCAGGCAAGTGGTTATATGCCCAAGCTGACTGAAACTGAAGAATATTTTTTTTTAAATCTTCTCAGTCTTAAATATAATACACTGGTCTCAGCAGAATAAGCTAAGCTCTAAACTTGCTCAACTTTAGCATTTTGCAGCTTATTTTATTTTCACTGTTTTGTTCTTGTTGAAGTTTCAGGCTTTTGTAAAGATGAAAACCTCCAAGGACAATTAATACTAATGTTTTTTCTTCATTACACCAAGAGAAATTTCCTCCCATTACTGACACAGGGTCACTTGCAGCTCAGATTAATGACTATTGACTTATAATTATAGTCAAGAACAAGCAAAATGTCAGAGTCAGCAAGACAAGGATGCTGCAAAAAGGAGGTAGAGCCATTGTGAGATGCATTAGTGGAAGCATTACATCTAAGATGCAGACATGTTTACCATTTCTTAGCACAACTAGTGTAGACCTCAGCAACTATTTACTGGTGTTCAAAATTTTAACAAGCACATAGATAAATAATATATGCCGTTTCAAAAAAAATCCCATATAAAAATGGTTGAACAGAAATACATTTTATCTGAGGTTCAATCATTTTGTTCAATATTGACATTTGCAGGAAATAGCGAAAAACATTGTGTGTTTGCTTGTTCCCAGGATAAGTCCCATTGACTTCAATGGAGTAAATGCTAGAGGCAGAAAGGCAACATATTTCAAAGTTTTCCTGCCCAGATTTTCAGATTTGATTCACATGGTATTCTCATTTCTCAAGTTCATAAAAAAGTAAACAAAGCCTTAATCACACAATCCCTTTCCTAAATGAAAACAATAGAAAAACCACAGTGGGTGTACAATTACTGTGAGTGATATGGGGTTGCAGCATAATAATGTGGTGGTTCTGAAAGTTCTATACCAATAAGTTCAAAATCAGAGATAAAGTCTGAAAAAGTCGAATAAAGTACTCAAGTGTAAAACAGTAGTAAATAAATGTATAGGTTATTTTTTTATGAGTACTTATTATTTGTTTTACATATGGAAAAATTAAGCCACATAATACTTTGTCATTTTACAAATGATTTATAGTCCCCAAGCCTACAATTCTGGTTGTAAAACATTCCTTGATGTTTCATTCATATCACTGAAACTGTCAATTTATACCAGAACTTTTCTTAAGGCTTTTATTTTGAATGAGAGTCAAGAAAAGTTTATCCATAATTTTCAGACAAATAGTTTCCAATATTCATTGTGCTTAGAGCAAACAATTCTACCACAGTTGTGCTGCCTTCCGTGGG